>JAUOZQ010000218.1:0-73322 GCA_030710315.1 Anomotaenia brevis
ACAATGTTGTGCATCACAGTGCTTAGCCTTTGTGAAAACTGAGGGTAACCTCAAACGCCTTTCAATTTGCTTAATATTTCAAGTAATTACCATTTGTCCATTGCACCTACTTAACAATGGAAATTTTGGATATCAGTATATTAGATTAAATGGACTTATCGCAGTTTTTCGACCAAAAGAACAGTTTTTGAATAGTGAGCGTTAAATTTGCACATTTCTTTTGTTAAAACCCGCATTTTTAGACGTTATCAAAAGCATATCCCAGTTTCTTAAAAAAACTACCCAAATCGCCAGTCCGAAAAATTATTCTTTAAGAAGGTATATGTGTAGCACTTTATGCGCTGTGCTGCGTGATACTTGTTCAAGGACAGGACGCTATCGGCATGAGCCAATCAAAAATCGCTTGGTGGCTCTTTGTATCCTGTAACGAGAATGAGTCGACACACCGCCGTACGACGGCGTGCTGTCAACACCTCAGCTGTCACTTGCTAGTCCGTTTCTCCTAATAAAAGTATACACTTCCATCCTGGGTCTTCTCTTACCTGGAATGTTTTTGGAAGTCTTTAAAGTGATAATCACTTTATATGCTCAGTGGTGTCGGGAAGTCGAATGGATTAAACTGACACCATACAGGAATGGTCATTGTGGATTTTACTTCAACTTAGTTCTAATCGCTCATTAATCGGACTCATTTGGAGCCCTTCAAAATGGTCTTCTGTGTGTTCAGGAAGACCATCCTACAACGACTAATGACTTCTTACCGAAATTCATCTTCACATCAGAGATTCTCATTTGGCTCTTGACATGTCTGTGGTTTTTGCTGCGATTCAAATCAGTCACTAACTCAAGCTGGTTCAAGATTTATTTCATTCGCTAAAGAAAATATCCCCTCTAGTCTTGTAAACCATGTTTAATAGGCAAAATTGTAGTATTTGATGTGGGTGTGAGATTCAAATTATTTAAATTATCTCCGAATTTTCACAAACACCACTCAATCTCATCTTAGTAATGTGCATTAAGTATGAAAAATACCGAAGTATTTTTTATATAAATCCTTAAATTAGAAGTTCAAAACGCTCCGATCTAACGATATAGTCTTAAAACTATAATAAATACACTGAATTAGTTTCCTCTTTTTTCCTAACACATTGTAAGCCTGTTCATAATTATGTTTCATATACAATTTACAGGATTATTATGTTTGGTAGCGGACAATCACGTGCTTTAATGATAATTAAACTCTAAGTTATCAACACCATCACGATCGAATTCAAGTATTTTGAAATAACGTCTTCATTCCACAATGTTCTTGAAGGAATTTAAGCTTCCTCTATCCCGTCATTTTACCTTGGCCACAAAAATGCTTCCATGTATAAAGAAGTGTCACTCCGTTCGACTAATTGTATCAGCACTCATACACGGCTTTTTTAATGTGCATTGTAAGACATGCATATCATGGGTTCATTTGTTTGACAAAGGGCACATTCTTAGCATATTAACCCAGAAGCACGCAATTACCTACCTCACTTCTACTCAATACAATGTTCAAACACCATTAAAAAATATTTTTGCTTCAAAATCAGTGGGCTCATTTGGAGCCCGTCAAAGATTTGGCCTTGCGAGGTTTCGTGGAGTGTTTAACCGCATATAAGCAAATACCCACGAGAATTAATCCTGATATGAGGGATTCTCATTCGGATCAACACTTGCTTGCACTTGCTTACTGCAACTCATCCCCTGAGCGCTGCGCTAAATTGGTTCAAAGGGCAACACTTTCATTGAGGTAGTTTAGTAAGTTGCATACGTAACCACAGTTATTTGCCAATGCATCGTTTCCAAGCGTCACCCTACTATTAGTAGTATACTTTGTAGTCGTAAGATACAATCTAATCAAATATTCACGGCCCAAGTGTGAACAGAAATCACTCCGCTTAGATAAACAAGCATAAGTAGTATGAAAAACTCCATTTTTGACAATTAAAAATTAAAGTGAAGCGATCGCAGGAGAATGAGGAAGAGCCATAGAAGGCGTGAATCGAATTTCATACACTCTTCAAATACGCTGGTTATAAAATTCGTAGTTAAGTTTGTAAGAAATGGCGGAACCATCACGCAGATATTACGGTGTCAAAAATCCAAGGTATTTCAAGGAATGTATATTGGAACCTTGGTAGCATATATATCAGTTTTACAAGATAATTTGGGTTTGATTATCCATCATGATCAGAATGAACATCCAAACAGTTTACATTATTTTAATGATGCTTCTGCTACGCAAAACCGGTGTTTCAATTCAATTAATGCATTCACTGGATCAGCTATTCGTAATTTGAGTTGTCGCTTGTGAGGTTAACATGGAAAACCCACAAAGATGCCCACAAAAGGGCATTTTCGAGTATCTACTGCAGCATATACGGAGGCTTACACGATCAGCAAGTGGAAATGTCAGTGTTTTATTGCAACATCCTAAAGAAGATCATCTATTTAACCAAGCTTCGAGATGGCAGTCCCTTTGTGGTTCACAGGGTACAGAGCAATTCGAGAAGTTAATAGTGAGAGATCATGGTTTGACAAAATTTTCTTTCATTTCTTGTTGAAAAGCAAGGAAGGATGACACCAGCGCATATCAGTAACTCTTCTTTAGTGGTTCTGATAAAATGGAAGTTGCTCGTTTCGAGGCATCTAAGATTTCACCAAATATTCCACGATGCAGCTTTACAAATAATGGCATTGTTCTAGGTTATTTGATTGAGTCAGGGGTTTATTAAGATCAGCATTGCCTTCTCAATAAACATTTTCCATAATTATCACCAAGATTTGCAAAGCTAAAATCACTAGGAAGTTGAGAGAACATTTAAATTCTTAGAATCTGCTTCATCTTAACGGATTTAACAGTAAGTTTATAAAAATGGAATGCCAATCGACGTGTCCGTCTTATTTAGCCTAAAACATTAGTTTTTTAGTTTATATCTATTTAAACAGGTCCCATTTGTTCTAGTGCTATGAGTAAACAAAATCGCATTTCACTTCTTTTCTTGGGTTTCTATCAGCTACTGATGAACAGGTCGTAATGTAGAATTTGAGTAGCCATCGCTTATTCTTCAACAAATCACAGAATATGAACAGAGACGAATGTAAACATCGAGAGAGTATAAATGATGGAAAATTCTGATTTAAAATGAGCAAATTTTTTGTCAAACCATTTGTTAAAAGATGCTACTTTGTACTTGTTTTAGACAGAGTTTCTGAAATAATGTTAACTCATACAATATGCTTCTACAAGCAGATGCTGAGCGGATACTGTTCTGTCAGCTTTTCCCAGAATGCATTCACTTTTAGTGGTAAATTCGCTGTGAAGACTAAATTTTTATAAACCGTTTATGGCAATTATCAATTGAGGTTTCAATAAACACAGAAGGAATTTGCATGGGTTACACATTCAGTTAAGGCAAACAATTATAAGCCTGTCACTAAACACGAAACGTCGGTTGTACGAAATGTATTTGTATAAATTCACTACCAGATAGTTATAAGTAAGTAAATTAAGTATAAAATATACGTTGAGATTAAATAAGGTCAGTGGAATCGCCAACGGATTGCTAAATAGATGGGATTTTATTTATGCGACCCTATACTAACTTGGGTTATCCATCCTCGATAACCCTATTCAAACAGAGTCAGATTCACTAATAAATACAATTTTGACTTTGCATTTTAACTGCCATTCTCTCTATCAAGGCCAGAAGAGCTGTCAACGTTCAATCATGATGTGAACCTTTTGTTAATTTGCACAGGTCAAAATATACTGGCACATCAGCTCCCAACTACACAGAAAGTTCAAGGCGAACTCTCACTAAGATTTTTCTTGTGACGCCGTTGGTAATGTAACGATGCTTAAGGTGAGCGCCAAGAAACATTTGATGTCACAGGATGTTGAAAGATATTGATGAAAGTGGGCAGATATCACTGACAAAGAACTACCCAACTATGTCCTGTCACAAATCTGTTCATTCTAATATAAAATCAGCCGCACTGGCTAAACCTAGACGCTCTTGCGCTTGGTCTATAGAAAGTTCAAAATATAGATACAAAAGACGATCAGGCGATAATTACTCCGTCAAAGTAGCTGATGTAGAGAAAAATCGAATTCACTCCACCCAGTATAATTTAGAAATTATAGAAATTAGAATTTGATAATTTAAAAGATACATTGCTTTATAAATGGTAGTAAACGGCTTTGAAATGGAGAAAAAAGATATGAAATTAATGATTTTTCTTGCGTTTCGCCTCATTTGTCTATCGATATTTCCAAGTGCATGTAGAGAGAATCAAATGTACTAAATGCTTGCGCTTACACTACCATTGAAAGTCTTCGGTTTCTTCAATCTTCGCATAAAGCCGATGAATACTTAGTCCATTAATTAACTCTAAGAAATGTTCAAATTGAAATGTTTGCAGTCTAAAATTACAAGGAAAACAAAATGCCACCCGGTTTAATTTCGAAATTACGAAATTCGGATTTGATTTATGTCAACCACATTGTCACTTTTAAGGACGGCATTAAGCCTTGTAAGATAACTCTGATGGATTTAAAATGCCTTTGTTAAGCCAAGGGAAAGAAAGGCCTTTGCCAAGCGGATTCAAAGGCAGATGATTAACAATAAAATGTTCTGTATATTAAGGCGTTTACCTAATTTTAAACAATCAAAAATAGTTGATTTCACTAGTACTAACGAGTCATCACTGTCAGATTTAGGTTTTCAGACAAACGAGCTGACGAAAATTCCCACAATACGACTCCTTTACTATTCATATTTCCATATTTAAAAACGAAGAAAAAGCAAAATAAATTGCAGATTAAATACTGAGGTATTTATTCAGTTAGTTTAATATAACTAATTTTACGTTAATTGAGTTTACAGAGGGTATGACCATGAAAGACAGTCACTTTGTGTTAATTCCTTTTCACAAATGTATAAATTGAGAAAACCCATGAGAAAACGATCGAAAGTGACATCCGAATGGCCCCATGTTGGGGGTTCGCGGATTTCGATACCACTGACTTGCAGAATCCTGGCAAGTCTCACCTGACAGTGCGGTTGCAGCTGAAACCTGCCTGTCACCTGCAATTCTTCCCAGTGAAATTTGCCGCTCGGAGGCATTTCTATATCCGTCCTATTCGGCAAAAGCATATCAATCGAACCATTGAGGGATAAAAATGTGCACTGGTACTCCTTTGCCTCTTTTCTCGTGAAATCGCAAATCACATAATGTGATGCTTTGGAGTCCGGCGTTAATTGCATCGTAATATCTCTAACTTTGACGTTTTGCAATAATTTCCTCATATAATCGAACACCAAAAGTTTGACTCCTGCTTGACAATGGTACTCCTCCTGAGAAGTTTGACAGGCCTGGCTGGAGACCACGGCAGCTGCGAGAAGAAGTCCAAAACACCGCATTGATATCTGCTCTGACTCAAACCCAGGCAGGTGGGGCCTTTATGGTGCATTTGTCTTGTGAAGCGCCAGATTACTGCTGGGTTGCATCCAATAAGGCGACGTTTAGCGGAGTAGTGTGGAAAAAACCAAATTGTGAGTTTAAATTCTTCTGCAAACCCTTTGACGAACCTATGTTTTAAATTTATTTCAAAATCTACTTAAGTTAGTCCTGCTTTTTTAGTATTTAATTAAACTTAGTTGAAGAAATCTAAAAGTATGCTTCTGTATCTTATTAGATTTCCTTGCAGTTCGCAGCGCCATTTACCAAAGTTTTAATGTGTAAATGCCTGGCACTTAAAAATAAGGTCAAAATTAAGGGATTGACTTTTTATGAGGACAGCACTTCTAAAACCCAAATAATGCCATGGTTTTGCTGGTGCTCCAAAAGCAAATGCAAGCACAGCTAGAAGTTTTGATAAGCAGAGTGCCTTAGGAATTCTTCCAAATTTTTCAGGGTGTAAGATTAATTAGTACAGTTTAATCAGGAACCGATTTATAAACCTCAGCATGAATTGGGTAGAAGTGTAATTAAAGTTGAGCCCATTAATTAGTCATCTCGTTTGTTTTAGGATTCCGTACTCTTAATTAAAATGAACTTCAATTACCTCCATTCCACCTCTTGCTAGATTAGAAGATTAGTTTTAATATTAAGATAAATTGTCCTGGGTATTTGATGAGTTGATTATCGTATTCATTCAGTAATAGCTGTAAATTGTAAGCTTCTGAAAAAGGGAAGCTTTATTATTTCGTGTAAGTTAACTAGATTGCAAATCAGCCAAATTCAACCGGAGCTCTAGAATCATGGCAATGCTTTCATATACCTCCTGCTAAATCTACGGTGATCAACGGGTTCAAGCGCACCTAAAAGAGGGAGAAAGTTGTCAATGCAATGGTCAGCGTCAAAGAAAGGAATTTCTAGGGTCCCTTTCCCAGTGTTTACAGGATTTCCCATTACTAGCCATGAGATGGCAAGAGCTCCTAGAGAATTAACATTGTTAAGCGTGCAGCAATGCCTACCTGCTCAAGACTATCTCTAGCCCATGATTTATTTTTCTATCAATAAATTCTAGGAAGCCTTGTGAATTTCATCAGGTTGCAGACATTTTTGCGCACTGCTGAAATATCGAAATAGTCACATCAGGCTACTATCAACACAGATCCTTATCTGTATTTTGACAAAAAAGGGTGCGTTTTGCTTTCATTTGCTTGTTTTGGAATTGCATTTTTAACGACCGAGTAAACTCTAAAAAAACACCCTTTATAATGTTGTTGAGATAAATAGATTCTGTATCACAGAAACTTTGTGTAATCTAAAGCCTATCACGCATTCACGAAATGCTTGAAGTCTTGTTTCTTAATTTATTAAAAAAGCCAAAATTTGGATAGCAAAATCCAAGAAATTGTTTATGTTAGCTAGTTCGTTTCTATGACTGTTTTCTAAGGTAACTGAATGAAAAGTAAATTCTGAATGAAGTTTATATCAAACCAAATTAATATGAAGTCAATTTCAAACCAATTTAATATAAGAAAAGCGAAACTTGCCAAAATATTTAATAAAAGCTTTCTTGCACTAATAAATTGAAATAGATAATCAAAAAAACTGTAAATACAGCCGGCAAAGAATAAAATTTAAAATTCTTATTAATAGGTAAAGACTACTTCATGCTGTTTTGACTGTTGATTTTTCCAAGGGACAGTTTCACCACTACACCAATTTTATTAAAATATTTCCTGATATCTTTAGAGTTCTTTTCTATCTAAATTGCTTATCGTGAGTACATATATTGCATTGATGTGTGTCAAACAGCAGTATATTCTTTTACTTATCATTAACAATCGCATAAATAGGCATTAAAACCCTGTTATTGGCTACATTTCCAAGATGAAAATTTAGTTTGCACTTACCAGTTGTATTGGGTTACAAATTGAATGCCGCAGATCTCCAGTCATGTCTGACGAAATCAAATGGAATGGAATGGCCAAAGTATTGCTCCTCTGTGATAACCGCCACAAACTTTGCAACAGTGGGAAGGTGGAAGATGCTGGGGTCATGTGTATCACATCCAGCCACTTGTGACCTGCCAAGGGCTCCAGGAAATGGGGCTTGCAATGGCGACTGCAGTACCAACATTCCGAATTCTGTCTAATAATGTCACATCTTCAGTTGTTTCCCTATAGTATATGTTTAAGGATATCTAAAGATAAATTACCATTTTAAAAACATTCTTACACAAATAAAATCTAGTCGTGATAGAAAGCTTTGTTACTACGATTTGATGGGCGAATTCTCTGTGAACTGCTTTGTCAAAACTCTTCTTATGACTACGATGATGTGATAATGATGGTGATGATGAAGATGAGTGGAGCCATGGAATATTCGTGAGAAAAAACAAATGTATTTTTGGGCGTTGCATGAAATACCTGTTTAGTTTATTAAGTCTTCAGTGCAGCATATCATGCATTTTATATTTTTTCGACAACTTAGTTCTGATCTTAAACACTCACTAGAGTTAACTCAGCAAAGCTACATATTGTTATGACCTCCTTCCAAGTCAATGCTAGTGAAGAGAGACCCCCTCTGGTGCACACGGGGCCCTAGTAACTCCATTCTTTGCCACGTGGTATAAGCACATTATCCCCGGTGAACTCTGTGCTGACCGCTATCTAGGTGTGGTAGGCTTGAGTCCTTTGGCTATCATAGAGTTGACAAGAATCACGTGGAATCAGACCATGGTTCTTGGGGTTTGATAAATTTTGCTGACTGGGTTCACTTTGGTTAATGTACACTCCCGTGGTTGCGTTAAATAAGATACAACCGAGTATTTCTTTTCTTAGAATTGAAGAGAAAGATGTTTGCATTACTTAGAAGATACAATAAGCGCTTAGTAGGAGTAAATGATACATGACTGCATTGTATAACCTCTTCTACCGACACTGCTTATATCTCACATCAGATTGAAACTGGTAAAATAAAAACAACTTCTACCTAGGCCTACAGAGGAAGTATTCGAATTTGATCGAATATATCTGTTCACGTCTTTAGCCGTTTGCATATTCAGTCCTAAGGGACCACTTGTTACTATTTAATTACTCAAATTTGTTCCTGCGTTCCATTAAATTTTAATAAACTCAGTAACACTCAAATAATCATTAAATATTTTATTCATATTGACACGTAAAGTATAAATACGTCCATAGAGAGTCGGGAATTTGTGAAATAGTAAATGCACACACTCGGATGGGCGATGGCGGGCACTGCTTCCATTTCAGATCAGCACACCTTCTGAAACGGGAAAACGAAAGAGCTCAATACAACTACAGATTAAACACTGTCATCCCAGAAGCGTTTCACTGGGAAAACGCACCCTTATGAACGCTCTCCATGTGAGCTCGAAGTGCGGATCTTCGCTGGAAGGACTTTTCGCAGTCTTTGCAGGGAAATCGACGCAAACCTTGGAGAATCGAAACCACGCAAAGGCAGTAATTGATACGGCAAAAAAAGAAGAAGAAGAAGAAGAAGAAGAAGAGGAAGAGGAAGAAGAAGCCGGATGTTTCGTTGTTGACCCACCTCTGTGGACGACTTGAATGTGTCTCGCGAGATTTCCAGCCTGTGTAAACGACTTGCCGCACTCCTCACACTGGTGGTTCTTCAGTTCTTGGAATAAGACAAAGAAATTGTCTCAACTAGGGATCTTAAAGGGTGTTCGGAATAACTTTTAAAGGAAAATACTTGGCACACTCCGCAATTCTTAACTTTATTGTTCTGTAAAACCACATTTGACCATCGCAAATGCATGGAAATACAAAAATGACGGTAGGCTCCACTAGGCGTTGTAAAATAATCTTTAAATCCCGTTCAATTTAAAAAAAGGCTGAATACTGGCAGATATATTAGTTCCAAAGTGTCCAGGTTGGAGTCTCTAATTAACATTTGGCAAGCAAGTTTAATGACGTTTATTCCATTTAGAAATTTCCACTGTATTCAGTCCCCTTTTTTCTGCTTTAGTTAACTTATCCATGCTCTAAATCATCCTCAAGTATAATATAATAAATTTTAGAATTGCAATTTGCAAGAAAAGAGTTCCTTCTGTGTTTAAATTATACTCTTAAGACTTTATTTAAAAATTGCCTTTTCAAACCAATAACTGCTTCATCCTCCAGCTAGAAGTTTAGAGCAAGCATTTTTAATACAACGAGAAAAATGTCGCATTATGGTAATTACGAAATAAAATTTACTACGTTTTAAGGCGGAAACATTTATTCAAACTAATTTTAGAGTTTCTTGTCAGTTTCGAATAGGAAGTCGAATCAGTGAAAATACTCAATTTCCTCAATAATGCAATCGCCATTGAATTAATTTCCTGTAAGTTTATACTAGTTTTAAATTACCAGATTAGTGTATGGACACATAACAGGATTAAGCCTTCTACATATCCTGGACGATGATCAGCCCCTACACTATGCCCCCAGTTGGCAGATTACTTGTGACAGCCGAACCGGGCATCCTAAAGACGCTCTCTGGGCTCCAAGGGGACTCACGATTGTGGATGGACTCGACGTGGCGTTTCAGTCCCACCTTGTAGGCGAAGGCCTTGCCGCACTGCGCACACTCGTGGGGTTTCACACCCTTGTGGCTGATGTCGATGTGCGTCCGCAGCTTGTGCTTTCGCGGGAACGAGCGACCGCAGTACTCGCACCTGTGATCTGTCGCAAAAGAGAGGAAAAATCCGCATTCATTCATCTTTGGAGGAAAAAGTACAGTGATTGCCCTTACACACACTACAACCAAGCAGAGCAGGCGCCAGAGCTGCGACAGCTTTTAAACGTGAGGAGTACCACTGAAATACTGTCACACTCAATCCGGGCCCTGCTACGCTGCTCTCTTGTTTATTCCATCGCATTCTGCTAACACAACAACCCACAAATCCTACTTTGCAATCAACTTTAGCATCAAGGTGAGACAATTTTATCATCTCACCCTCATGCACAGCGTCCATGTGTCGTAGAAGCACGTAGGAATTGTAGAAGGGGAGGTTGCAGTCCTTGCAGACGAATTTGAAGTTTCCTTCAAGAAAAAACCGCAAATAAACACTTCGAAATGCCCAGTCGGGAGCGAGAAAACCTCAAAAAACCTCGAAGAAACTCACGATTGTGCACAGTGTCGATGTGATTCCTGAGGGCATTGGCTCGCATGAACGACTTTTCGCATTGATCACACGGATGCGGTTTTATGCCTGCAAAGATGCCACAAATTTTCACAAAACACATTTGGGTACTTTTCGCAAAGGTGTTACAAGCTTCCACATCACTACACGTCCTTTACGAATATAAAAAACCCATCATACTCATTCACATAGAGGGGCTGCACACAATAATAGAAACACCGAATGCGTTGGCATCATAATCTTTGATCATGCTATAAACACTCAAAACTTGACGTGTTTTTATGTCTTTTGTTTACTATTTTTGTTATCGGATGTGTTTCTTTCAAACAACTGTTTTAGGGATATTATAAAAATTGGAAATAACCTTATTAAGAAGGCGGGCCTCTCGGACTTTCAGAGGCCAAATTGTTGGTGCTAGTGTGACAGGTCCTAGTGTAGCAGAAACTGTCCGATTGCTTGACGTTTCGAAAGGTACTTTCTCAAAAGTAGTGACTGCCGCCTTTGAAGGCGAATGAAACACGCCGTCCTCAGCAGATCATAGGTCTAACCGGAAGTCAGAATTAGGGGAGTGAGACGTCGAACTCTAAATCGATTGGTTGATAAAGAGGATGGCAAGACCACGGCTTCTCCTGAAATCACTGTAGAGCTCCTCAACGAACACCCACAGAACCCAGTTTCCGCAAAACCATTCCTGGTCGGCAGCTGCACACGGGAGCTGGATTCCACGGAGAAGCTGCAATCTGGAAAGCTCTCCTCGACTCAAAGAAGGTGTTTCAAAGCGTTTAGAGTTGTGGAGTAAAAACCTCCTGAATTGGTCCATCCCTCCATCAGGAGAAAATGTGACTTCCTCTGACGAATAGCCATCGTTTACCAAATTATTTCCTACCTCCAGTCGGGTGTGCGTTCGGAAACAGCATTTAATCCAGACTGCTGCCTTCTCCCAACGGTGAAACATGGGAGGAGGAGTGGTCTGGGGTGTTACTGCTTTGAAATCCACCACTGGTCCCATTGATTTCTCTTCATGGAAGAGGAATTAGCAGAACTGATGGGTGTCTTAACTAAAGAATGGGCAAAAAGCTCTTTGGAAATAATTCACAAGTTGTGTGCATCAATACCTCGGATAGTCGGGGCTGTAATTACATCATATTAAAACTTTTTTTGATGACTTTTCAACCCCTGTATGTGGCGAGAACCAAACTGAATGGTGCAAGGAAACTATTATTATGGTGATGATGCTGATGAGATGATGGTGGTGATGCTGATGACGACGACGACGACGATGATGGTTAATGCTAATGGTTAATGCTACTGCTCAATGCATGAACCGGTTATAAGGCCGCTGCGGAAACTAGGAGAAGGCGTCATGACAGCAGACTATCTGACTGCGCTCGCATAAGACCAGATTCCCTCCTCGAAAAAAAAACATCTGCAGGACTTGGGTTGAGTTCACCTGCCTGCCTCAAACGCACCTCTGTGAACTGCGTCAACGTGAGTCCTGAGTTCGCTACTCCAGCAAAACGATCGTGTGCACTCCACACAGTGGAACGGCCTGTAATCTGGAAGGGAAAACAATATTTTCGGCGAGACAGCTCGAATGAACCCGATTATCGAGTCTCGACTCGTTGTAGAACAAGAGAAACGCTTCGATGGTGAACTTACTTCTGTGAACAGTCTCAATATGCCTTCGAAGGTAGTGGAGACGGGAGAAGGCCCTGCCACACTCGCTGCACTCGTGTTCCTTCAGTTCTGAAGTGAACGAAACGAGGCCATTTAAGAGTACCACTGGTGAATAGCTGTAGTGGTCTGGCTGAGTCCCGATCCCCATCACTGACCCACTCACACTCGCAGACACTCGACAGCAAGCTCCCTGTGCTCACTCAAAGCTGAGCCTTGGCAACCCAGGTGACTCATCTTCGACGTCCTGTCAATCTTCTTATTGGAGTCCTTTGTCCTCACATACAGCATCGATAGGGGGCACACAGTCTGGAGGACTCTGGTGACTGCGAAACGGTGGATAGGCACGGAAACACGGGTCCTGGGACACTCGCTGACGCGGTGCTGCTAGGACAAGTTGAGACGCACACATGCCACCAACCCAATCTAACTCTGCCTCTCTTTTGGTCTATCCAGTATACCTGTGCACCTCTCAATCCTCGTGTGGTTAAGAAAAGAGAGCTATGAACTGGAGCACCTCGAATGCCGGTCAAATATATGCACATCAAATGTGAAAAGTGAAAAGTTAGATTTTCCCCAAATTTTTTTCTTCAAACTAGTAATTCTACCAATTTACGATTGCTTGAGTGCTACTTTCGGGTTGATTATAAGCGAATTGGAGGAGTTGTCTCGTTGGCATTTCACCGTCGAATTTAGGTACCACGGAAAACAGACATCGAGCATCTTGTGGAAAGCCTTTTTTTGAAGGAGAAATGGGGCATTTTGGA
Organism: Anomotaenia brevis; assembly: GCA_030710315.1. Taxonomy (NCBI): domain Eukaryota; kingdom Metazoa; phylum Platyhelminthes; class Cestoda; order Cyclophyllidea; family Dilepididae; genus Anomotaenia; species Anomotaenia brevis. Next base: position 13,105 of record JAUOZQ010000218.1, read on the forward strand.
ACGAATGTCCTCACCCAACCGGTTGGCTGTAATGTCATCTAAGTAAATATCCCTTAAAATTACGTATTTTTAGCGATTAGCTGTTTTTTCTGACAAATGATTCCAATATTTTGAGGATTGTTCTGGTCATGCAATAAGACTGACTTACTGACTGAATAACCGTGGTGTTTCCTCTCGATTTAATATTAGGAGACTGAAAACATCCTTTTAAGTGTCATTTTCCACAGCTTATTACCCATTGTTCATGATTGTCCCAGTCAATTTGAAAACCTAATGAATCCAAATAGAGCATGACAGTTGAAATCGTAGATGTTTTGCTTATGAACCCTTATAGTTCACACTTTTTCTGGTTGTTTTTAACTATAGTGTTTGACTAATCAACTGACTGCTTCTCAGGACTAGTCCCTGAAAATTCTGAGGAAAAATGTTGGTTTGAAATCTTTCAACTTGCTCTTGTGAACAGCGTTGACGTGCTGCTTTAGTTCATCCGCTCGAGAGAAGGCCCTTTCGCAATCACAACAGGGGTACGGCTTCAACCCTACAAACGCAAGAAAATAGGTGATAACAACGGCGAGAGGCACTGAGAATTAGACACTTTAGTTATTTCAACATACTTTTGTAAGATCTGCCTTGGCATTTTTAACCCAACAGTAACATTTGAAACAACTCAAACTCAAACTGCCATTAAACTATCCTTTTTTGTTGAGAACATTCCCAAGGACATTGGTAGCAATTAGTTTAAAAAACATCTTTGTCATTACATAGCGTCAATTTCATAACCTCCTTGAATATTTGTGTTGGAAAAAACGGATGAGAACGATTACAGTGATGCGAGTATTCACCGATTTAAAATCCCTGCCACTTATGACTTGTAAGTAGTAGTGCGAACGACGATTTGGCTCTGCACCACAGAAAATGGATTCTCTTTACCCAGAGAATGCTAAATCAAGCCAGTTATGGGGCATTTTTCGCATGTAGCGTAATAAAACGTCAACAAAATCACTTTTTTAAACTGCCCCTACCTATCATGTATGAAAACCCACGAACTTACGCTTGTGAACTGAATCCACGTGTTTCTTGAGTGTATTCCCCAACGAAAACGATCGGCCGCAATCCTCACAGTGGTGCGGCTTCAGACCTACACAACAATTAAACAGGCGACAACATTAGAGGTGCTCCATGCAGAAGAAGAGGAAGTGGGACTAGGGAGAGCATCATACCCTTATGAACGGCCTTCTGGTGATTCCTGAGGTTGCCCTTGGTCGTAAAGTCCATGCCACACTCCTCACAGACGTACTGCCTGAGCTCTGTGTGAGAAAGCCAGAGGTTATATAAGTCAAGTCAAGGCGATGACGAGATTTGTGCAAAGGCGGAAGTCCCACTTTTGTGGACAGCGTCGACGTGAATCCGAAGTGCGCGGATCCTGGGAAAGCATTTGCCGCAGTACTCACACTCGTGTTGCTTTGGGTCTGAAACGAATGATGAAGAGGCAGGAAACTGTGTGGCAGTCCACGAATGTAGCACCATAGCACTGCATAAGTTCTGTTCGAATTCGAAATAATTAATTTACCGTCAAATCATCAATATACTTATTAACGTGTGCATTATTGCAAAGTTCTGTTGGTTATGATTCCATGAAGAAGACGGTGAATGAAGAGGAGTTTTCTCCCAACCAGGTACTTCCTCGATCTTGTGCGACGTGATTCTCGCAGTGTGGAGGGTGGTTCCACATTGTGCTGATGAACACTGCTTTTCAACTCACTAGAGCGCGCTTGCTTTACATGCCCTAATTGCTGCGGCTGCTGCTGGTAGTTCGAGCATTAATGACTGCTTAATTGGATAGTGACAGATAATAATAATAGAGAATTCCTTGGCGATTCAACCGGAGTAAGATAAACCTTTCCCATGAGGCTCACTTCTCGTCTGAGGCTGGAATCTTGCCCATTTATCACCCTGTCAATGTCTACTACGATGAGAGATCCACTTTTAGACAGTCGCCAGTCACGAGTGTATCCACCGAAACAGTTCAGGGGTAGGCACCCATTCTCACAGCTTGGGAGCGTTTCCAAGTTTCTGAGGATGACAATGAACAGTTGTGTTGCTTGAACTAGGCTAAATTCCATGATCAAACTCATCTAATAACGAAGGACACGCCTCTTCGACAAGCGGATTAACATCGAACCCAACTGGGTGTTTGGTTGGATTTTCACCTTAGAGTATGAATTCCGCAAACCATATTCTGGCCGCTTCTTCGGCTGTTACAGAGTCTCCTTTCTTGAACTCAAAAAGCACATTATATGCCGCAAATGAGTAATGGGTACATCCATGTTAGCAATGTTGTGATCAAACAAATTTAAATTTAACTGTTCTGCAAGTAACACCTGATTAGTCTAAATGTATCTAAATGTATAATAGTGTTTGGCTCCATCCGATATTATAAACAGTCTTTAAATTATGTCCAATTTAAAATGAAAAATTCGGACATAACTTATGGGATGACCTGAGACCGGCACGAGATAGACTGGTCCAACAAGACTAGATGAGCATTGAGGCCTCACAAAAGGCCAAAGCCTCATCACCCAATCAGCAAGTGGATCAACCGTGTTGGGCAGACGCAGGATGCAGCTACCTGGCCAGCGCATAATGAGCCTCTCAGACGGTATGGAAAGTTCCTTGTGCTCACACAGCGGCGCACATGCCGTGCGCATGTTGTAGGTGACTCATCTCCTTCGTTGTCCCCTCACACAGCATAGGTATCAGACAAAACGTCTGGACTCCAGGTGATTATTGGCGATTGCTGATAAGCATGGAAATCCGGGTCCTGCAACACTCGCTAACGCGGTGCTGCGAGGACAAATTGAGACGCACACAAGCCAATCCAGCCTAATTCTCTATGAGGTTTGGTCTAGCAAAACACCCGTTCTCTCCCATTCAACCCACCCCTACACAGTTTCAGAGGGTAACGCACAAGTCCCTAGAGTGTCTGAATTTATTCAGGGTTCTTGGTGACAGTTTCATATACTAACAGTGTACGAATATGACCAAAAATGCTCGGTTTTGTGGAGGAGGAGAGTGAACAAAGAATGTGAGGTTTCAAGAATACTTTAATAGAAGTCAAAGTAATAACTCCACACTAGTCAATGGACGCCAGGACACTTCACTGGGTCTACAGGGGATAGACAAAATAGTGGAAACACTTTAAAAAATCAACTAAATATGTTTTGGTGTGGTGTAGGTCTACCTTTTGTGGCAATTACAGCCTCGATTCTCAGAGGTATTGATTTATGCAAAGTTTGAACTGTTTCCAAAGGGCACATTAGGTCATTCTCCATTTAAAACAACCTTCACGTCTTTTAGAGACGATGGTGGCGGAAATCGACTTCTTACTTGAATAACCTCTAAAATTGACCACAAATGCTCCCCAATTGTGGTGGTGGCCAGATGAATTGCTCAACTCCACTAGAATGTTTTTTTAACAATTCTAGCTTTATGGATTATCACTAAAATTATCATCTTCAAAGATGGCGATGGCGTTCCCCTCCGGAGACCACAGTTCTTGAACAACCATAGGAGGATGAATTTGGTCACTCAAGAGCCCTAAATAATCTCGGGTGTTAATTCTTCCTTCATGAAGGGAACGCATTGGATGGAGGATTTCCAAGAAATGGCACTCCAGATCATCATCACAGAACCCCCGGCGCCACCTTTTGCGGTTGGGAGAAGGCAGCAGTCTCCAAACGAAGTACACTCGGTCAGTGGTCGAAAATAAGGTGGTAGACGGTGATTCGTGGCAGAAAACCACATTTTTCAACTGCTCGAGGGACACACCAATTCCGGAGGTTTCTACTCCACCTATCCAAACGCTTTGGAATATCTGTCGCCTTTGAGAGCAGTGGTTTTCTTACTGGAGCTCTTCCGTGGTGGAATCCAGACTTGTGCAGTTCCCGACGATGGAAGAGTGATTGTGGAAACTGGGTTCCGTATAGACATAATCATTGAGCTCTGCAGTAATTTTGGGAGGCGTGGTCTTCCGATCCTCCCTAACACCACCTTTACAAATTCTGAAGCAAACACTAAAGAAATGTCTGGTAAGCAAAGAATTATGGCTTTAAGAATGATTTAATAGGAGTAAAATTAATAAGTCTGAACGCGACAAAACATGACAGAACACTTCACTGGGTCTATGCCTTGTTTGTAGTCATCTGTGATCAGTTACACACATGTGTAGGTGGTACCTGACTAAGCCCTAATTCTCATTACCGGCTGACGCATACTCAGCGACACATAAGCCATGCAGTAGCGACAAACTAGACACTGGACAGCCTCCCATGCTCACACAAAGCCTCTCCAAACCACGTGACTCAACTGCCCCGTCGCCACATGTTCCTAACAAATACTCCGGTACAGACGTCTAATCTTCTCCCCCGGATATTGGGACGTCTTAGAGAGGCTTCTTTTTCGAATACGGAAAACAGATTCGAATACTGAGGTTAGAAAGAATATTACCCTAGAAAGGAACAGGGAGCGTTGAGGATTTCGTAAAAGTTTGTGAGAAAGTCTCGTGCTTCAAGACAGACTACAGTCTATGAGTGCATTCAGTGATTCAAAAAACCACCTCAAAAGGCCTCTCAAAGTGTAATTGAAAAGTTTTGCGGGCGATTAACTGTCAATTAGGTTAGTTACATCGATAAACACTTCCAAAAGGTCAGTAATTTCGTCAGCTCTTCAGACTGACAATTTTGGAGTGAACAAGCTTTCAGAAGCACTCAATCTCTTAAGTGATCCCTCACTAAGACTATCAAAGAACAACATTGAGGTAGGCGAGGAGCAATTTCCGATGGAGAACACTAGAAGCAGAGATTAAGCGCACATTTAACACCACTATGATCCCGGGTACAAAAACCACGTGGACTTACCTTCAAGACCCAAGAATAGCATATACAGTTTTCTGAGTGGACTCAGAGGGTGTGATATCGATGGATTACGACCTTGAAAATTAAGGCGTAACAGCAACAGGATTTTAACAACCCGGAGTTTTAAAGGAGAACGCCTTAGGTGCGATATGATTAAAAAACCCAAAGGGAAATAGCTTCATTCATGGTGGATCCTGAGTCATGACGACAATGCACCGGAGCATTCTTTGAGGGTTGTGTCGCAAGGTGTCCATTGAGAATGCCAATAGTGAGGAGTGCTTCCTCACCAGCCCACATCGTTGGCGAATAACTGTCGAGAAGATATCTTCGTCTCCAGACGCTTCCTATGGGTCTAGATCTTCAGAACCGAGCATCAAGTTAAAATCGACTCAAAAAGTGACAGCCACGGTTTTCCGGGTGGATTCAGAGGATGCAATAACGATAGACTACGACCTTGAATATCAAATAGTAAGGGATTAATAAAATAACGCATAGAGAAACACCCTCATTACGACATTGTACAGACACATTCTACGATGACGGGAAATGCAGCCTCACCCAACCTGCTATTTTCGTTGGGATAAATAGATTTCTTGAAAATTCCGCGAAATTATTGATCCACCCATCGCAAACCAAATACTGATGGATTAAAACAAACAGAGGTTAGTGAAAGAAACAAAGACACGCGGTCAATGCTGATCTTTTCAATATCCTTACCTCTAAGCGTGAAATGAACGTAACAGTTGAGACAAGTCATTTTGTTACCTGATCCGCAATAATAATAATAATAATAATGAATAAGTAGATTAATTGGGGAAAAAGTGAACCACCAGCTCAACAGAGCAAGCCCCTGCAGCAAAGCCGAAGCGTCAAACCTACACGTGATTCTTGGTATAGGAAAAGATCCAAACGAGATCGGAAAAAAGCCGGAGAACGAATTAAGGCAGGAGCAACAAAGCTAACGATGATTCGTAGTGGCGAGGATTATGAATAGACCGACGCTTACTGGGCTTTGGAGTGCGACATCCAGGGAAGCTTAGAGCACGATCTGGGGCGGCCTCTTCGGTGATGAGGAGGTTCGTTCCGCGCATCGGTTTTATGAGGTTGCCATCCTCCTCCTCCTCCTCCTCCAGCCTCAAGGCAGGCATGTTCCGGCATCTGGTTTGCAGGAGATACTAGAGCAAAGGAATTACGAAAATAACAAAGAGGAACTCGTCATAATTTGACCATCAATCAGGTCCTCCCATAAGTTCTGTCCGAATTTTACAATAATGAAAAATTGCTACACTTAATTAACAGTTCCATAATCAATTACTTTCCCTGATTATCTATGACTTCTTTCATCTAATAGCAAGATTATTAATTCCTTCATTATTGCAAAATACTATTGGTTTACGAATATTCGAAGTACTCACTAATGTCATTTACAACAAACCCTTCCTGCTGAGTTGCAAAAGCGGCTTCTTAGAAATGATTGTGTGAACTACAAAACAAATGGCAGTCTGTTGAAACAGGATTGAACGAATAAGGAGGTGGATGAGGCACTTTCTCCCAACAAATTTTTTCATCTCTTGTGGGGGATCGTGCTTAGTCCTGATGAAACATCACCGCACATCGATTCAGCAGAGCAAGTCTTCCCAACGCTTGCTTAGAACATTAATTGTTGTTGCATGAGGTGATAAAAATTCGGAGATTGAAAGAATAACCCTTTCCTTTGAAGTTTCATACTCGCCTGTGGTTTGGGTCTTTACCCCGCCTACAAAGCCCCTGTCTACTAAGCCAAAGACTTCTATATCACACACACTTTTTACCAGTCACAAGACTACTCAAAAAACGCTCTTTAAATTGCCTTCAATTTAAAAAGGGAAACTTCGGACATAACTTATGGAATGTCCTAATATATGGCTATGCTGAATGCCTATCGGTAGCCAAAGACAACGTACTTAAACTGGCTAAGAATGCATCCTACATGTTCTTAAATTTACAGCTTTATTAGTTTCCCTAAGGCACAAAAAATGAAACACGATATCCGTCCCCTTAAACATGTAGAACGGGTTAGTGAGTAATAACATTTCATGCAGTATGGAATCCATAGTAGACATATTATGACACATAAGTCAGGAACGTAACGGAATTTAAATCTAGTGGCCACATAGCCTCACGTCGTCGTTTACTTTGAGATTAAGAATACTCTAGGCTTTTATTCAAAACTGGCGGAAAACTCATCGGGAAAAAAAGAATCATATCAACTTACCGATAGAGCTGTATTATCCACCAATCTTAGAAGATAATCGGGAGACGGCCGGGACATAACTGATGTCGGTACAATGCTGTTGTTTTCGTCAGAGAGGAGTCGTAGCAAAAGTTGGCGTCGAGACTGGGCACTGAGACTGACGATGAATTCATAGACACGTTCTTGTATCGGTGATGGAAGAAAGATTTGATTTGGGGTGAAACCAAGAGATTGGATAAAGTGCCGAAGTTGATAATAGCCCTCGATTGAGCCGACTTGAGGGGGAGTTTGACCGCAGTTGTTATATAGATGACGGCGGGTTGTGATTGAGGTTAGTATACCAGGAAGATATACCCCTATTCCATTTAATTGAACTAAATATTTTGCCTGTTTAAAAAAATGAGTTTAAAAAAAAAACGAGCACTGGAATTTTAAATTGCAAGAAAGTGCTTACGTGTCCTCGAGATTTAAGCCAGCGGAACAATAGGACAACTAGTCTCGAGGGCCGAATACTCAAGAGCATCGAATTTCGTTGTCGGGAATTCAGTCCCCGTAAAAGACGATTTGATAATATCAGTAGTGATCGTGACTGTTGGAATTTAACTAAATAGTGAAGTATTTAACAACAAATCAACGATTCACTAATAATTATTGCAATTAGGCAATAAACGTTTACTTATGACAAAAGGGCGAGTTGTTTTATGCTCAAAGTGTAATTACTTACCAATTTCAGTTCTTGTAATTGGACCAGCCATTTCCAACTATTGTCTAATACCACTCCATTGAATATTCGCAGTTTACAAGCACCCTCAACGACCTTAATACAGCGGATTTTGATTCTCTTAAACATCCACTTCTGTGCCAAACAACTCATCAAGCTACCTTGTTGCAAGACCAATAAATAATAGCCGCTTTGAAAAATATTTTAAATTAAACTTGTTTTTATTTGTAACGTAGCATTTATATGTATGTATTTTTGTCTATTACTTTGTTATTGAGAAAGTTTCATTCCCATAAACCAAAATTCCCTTAGATTTTGGTTTAGAACACTTGAAACACAGGCTCCAAGACAGCTAGAACTTCATAGAAATTATATATTTCTAAGTGAGTAGAAAATTCAATGTTTTATTGCATTTGACAGGTACAAAACCATGGTTCTAGAGCCTCTGCCTTTGTTCTAAATTGAGCAACACCAAAATCTAACATTTTACACATCGACCCCCATAGAGAAACCTTGAGTCACCGAAATTGTCAGTGTATAGCTCCTGACATCTCATATTTCTGAATCGAAGATCGAAATTGGATAGCGAATTTAATCCTCTAAAAACTCTGTTTATACGAACACCTAATGTCGTCCACAAGTCGCATTTCTTAGACCCCTGCCCCACTGAAACCTCATAAGAAAGAGAACGCAGGGAGTAGAAAATGAAAAGATTTGGTAGACTTTACATCTCTCCATTACGTCCAATGACTGATAAACACCGATTCAAGCATTGTTTGAACAGAAACACAGACCTGTAAATGATGCTTGTTTATCCCTAAGTTTAGATTTATCATCCTTTAGTAAGTAAAATGGAAACAAAGAAATATCTGTAATATGACGCTCCTAGGCAAGTGTAACATTGGAAACCTACGCTTATTGTTCTCTTGACATGCGGACTTATCAAACTTATCTATCGTTGCTAAGCTCTCCATATGCTTGATAGTCCGAAATATGTACCAAGAAATGAGACAAATGAGTCCCATAAATAAATTGAATGACACTTGATACATAGATCCGTAGAGCTTGATGCCATTATTACTCGATATGAACTGCGCATTTGCTGTTTTAAAACACGCACTGCGCTAGGTCTTTCCTAAAGTCCCTCAAATGTTTTCTCAAGTGAAATGGGAAGGAGTGTTAACTAATCCACCACATCCAATGTTTGTAAATAATCCTTAGATAAATTAACCCTAAAAAAATATATATTAAAAATAGTTAATTACAAGATAGGGGTATGAATGTAATGTATGGCACTAAGATCCTCGAGATTAAATCAAGGTGTTAATTTTTTTCATACTTCAGAAGTTAAAATGAACTCAAATAAATATTTAAAATACGTCTTGCCGGACAAGCCTCATCTTGAACTATCCATATCAGATGAGCCACTTCAAATATCTCCACCTTATCTAAAATGTTCTATCACAACGTTACAACTTCAAGTGGTAATTATGGCTTCACATTGACTGACTGATCTAGAACATTGCATTCTCCGAGGATACTGCACAACTTTAAAAATCAGGAGGCCAAACACAGGCACTCACTTAGGCAGAAATTCCTGTACACTTAGATGACGTGCTGTCTTAGCTGTGGACCCAAGTAAATATTCAAAATATGCCCTTGTAGCGCGTTTATCAACTTGATTTACGCCATCCAATAGGAACGACCCACGCATGTCTATCAACGCAATTACGGCTACCCAATTAGAACAAGCCAAGGATCCGCTCTACCAATCAACGACGAGTCAGCCTTAACCGAAATAAGTTAACTATAAATAAGGCAACGACCGGCGTGCTAACACACACCGCCGTTCTACGGCGTGCTGTCAACACCGTTCCGCTGCCCTACGCTAGTCCTCTTACTAGCAAATATACTCATTACTACGCAGCGTAATGACGTGGTTCTTTCTCTCTTGGGTTGGAGATTATTGTAGTAGGTACTAAACAGCTACAAAATGGTGCCCCCCGAAACCACTACACCCTTATCGAATATGTGACAGTTTCAGTTACTGAAGTAGTTGAAGTAACTACTTACCCCTATCCAGTCGAACTTATGAAGTTATAAAGTCACAGCTTCAAGTGGCACTTATGCTATCACTATGAATTGAGAAAAGTATTAAACTGTTCTATAGCTCATCCACTCTCCACTACCTTGGTCGCCTAAATGATGAACCTCCTATTGAGCACGAAATAAGAGATTCATTAGTGTCTCTGATTTCAAACATCCAATGTCCAGTAAAAAGGGATTATGGCTGCTCTTTGGTTCAGCATAAATAACACTTGAATCGTATACTCGCGTTCTAGATAGTGTAATGCTCCAGTTAACCTGCATATTCTTCCTGTTAACACACTCTTCCCGAATAAATCTCCTCCACATCCCTCCACTCCCCAGATTACCTAACACAAACGAAATACACTTCAAACACGGTTGATAACACGATGGTCTAGTAACATAGTAAACTATTTTGTCTAATCCCTGTATGTCCAAAAACGCAACGTCCCACAATCCGCAACTCTTAGATCCCCACTTTGTAAAAACCCTATAATGACAGAGAACCCATCCCGGGTAGAAAATGCAACGATTTACTGGACTTGAAAGGGTACAAAACCATCGCTCCAGAGCCCGCACGCCTCTGCGATTCCAACGAGGAGCGCACACCTTAGTAGGGCGGCCGCGCACCGGGCGGTGGCGGCGGCGCGGTCATCATGCCGGCGCCGGGGGCGGTGGGTGGAGCGCCGCGGCCGAAACCGGTGGGCGGCGGTGGCGGGGGAGCGCCAACGCGCGGCTGCATGAGGGCGGAGGAGGGCGCGCCAACGCCGAACGCGGGTCCCGTGAGGCCGGCGGGTGGCGGTGGGGCGGCGAAGGGCGCGCCAAGCGGCATCCCGCGCCCCGCCGCGCGTCCGCCGCCCAGCGGAGCCACCGCCGCGGCCGCTGCCATGCCCATTGCCGTGTTCACCTGCAGCCGCGTGCTGTCCTCCGGCGGTGGCGGACCGTCCACGTTCAGGCTCACCTGTGTGGGGAGAAAAGTAGCAGAAACTAGAAACCAGCCCTACGTACAGAAAAGACCTCGTTATTTTACTATTTACCCTTATTGAATCAGCAGATTATCAATGATTTCTCGTTCTAAAGGTTGCGGCTCACCTGCGGGAGAAGAAGCCCGTTATTCGGTCATTTCCCTTCATAACTTTTTCCTTCTTGGCATTGCAGGAACACTGGCTTAGTGTCCTCACAGTGCGTTAGTTGGTGTCCCTCAATCCAACTCACTTTGAGCCAAATGAACCCAAGCTCTCCTACATGGGCGGCGAAGTCTTAACCAGACCGTCTACATTTAGGCCCATATAAGAAAAAGTAGCAGGGATTAGAGTACAGTACTAGGTGCAGGAAAGCCCTCGTAATTTGACCATTTCCCATACCTAATGGATAAGTAGACTATCGATGGGGGCAGGCCGAAGGAAATGTAGCACGGATTGTTGAGGCCTCACGAAAGAGTAAAATCATTCCAACCATACTCAGGTGCTGCACATAATTTTGCGCCTTGAAATGCAAGCTGTACCCTGGTCTTGGGGGAACACAGGTGTAGGGATACTAAGCAATAACAAGCACGTTTACACAACCCAACCCCTTTTTGCGACTTGGACTTGAAAATAAGCCTGCACTCTTATCTATGAACCTTGTCTTCAACTGATCCTCCTTGGGATGGAGAATAGTCTTCAATAGGTTCCTCAACCTCTCTTTAATAGGACTTCGGCATCTACTTCATCCTTGTGACAATCCTAAAAGACTTGAATTTCTCACTAGCGTGCAGTCGACTAGAGGTTACAGCAAAAGGCTCAAAGCGTGGTGGTCGGCTTATGCTTAATTGATCGGCCAAGTGACCGACATGGTGACCTATCATCCTCGTCACCTTACACTATAAACATCGAGCCTGTCTTGTGCTGAACCTGTGACTGGATCCGCGCTACAAATCTCTGCAATAACCCGCCACCCCACCAATCAATTGGTCCCACCATGGATAATAAATAGGAGAATATTACTAAATTCTTCGCAGTAGGTCTGGTTTTTTGGTGCAAGAACGGAAACGTCGTCAGTCACGGATTACATATGCGATAAAAGCAACATACTGCCAAATGAAAGGGAACAAGAGACCTGATTCAATGACGATGAAAACCACATTATCACCAGCAAAAAAACGTAGTTTTTAGTGGAAGCTATGGTTTAATGAATATAACCGCGTTACTAAGTCCTTAAAAGCAACAAGCTTACAGTTTCAAGGGCATTACGTCAAGTGTACTACAACAGCTCGTGCAGTCTTACGAAATAAAAATTTCAGAGATAGAGAAGCTCAAAAAATTCTATGATAAAACAGGTTCCTAAAAGACATTTTCGTAGATGAGACTTCTTTAATGTCAATTAGTTTTTCAGTGTGTCGAAGACTCGTTAAAACTGTACCGCTAATCATTACAATGTATTCTACTAAGGCTGAGTCAAAGAAATGGTCAGTCTAAAGCTCAAGAGACCCGTGTTTACAGCACCAAGGATTGAAATCGGAAAGGAATTTAATACCCGAACCAGTTTCATTCAGAAGTGATTAGTCTCCTTTGCGCTAATATAAGATGGACTAGTTACGGTTCTCCTGACAGGGTAAAGACAGTTTTTCGCTCTGGAATAAAAATCGACAGCTACATCTTAAAGACAATCGACCCTTTAGGACAAACAACACTGATAAGGGAAATAAACCCACTCAGAATTTTGAAACAGTTCCCGCAATGAGGCACTTATTTCGTGGGTTAAACCTGTTGATATAGATCCCTTATACACCCTCTAGTCGTTCCGTTACGACCGGCAGACTTGAAAACCATCACTGTCAAACCAAGTACTATATTCAGCTAAAATTCGCGATAAAGACAAATACAAAAGCAAAAAAACTAAAGCAGTGATGTTCGAGCCAATTAGATAAGCCAAATCCAATCCGCTGTCGATCAGCAAGGATAGGTTATTTAGTAACTATGTAAAACAGCTAAATGAGATTATGAAAAAAACTCGAGAAATTCCGGAAATTGTCTTAATCCAAATGCACACATCTACAAAGATCTCTAAGCAAATAAAAACGACTTTACGAGCATGTTCAGGACAGCAATTTGTTTTATTACCATTAAGCTGGAGCTCACGCCAAAATTTATTACCAGGAACTAGCACACATATGTGGCATTTTGACAGTAAACCACCACTGTCAAAAGCAGTACAATAACATAAAAATCAATGTAGGTAAAACACTCATACACGAAATGCAGAAATTTTCTAAACAAGGCATTAATTAGAGGTTTAGGAACATTGACATTATCCATAACCTTCCGTGCAATTAAATTCAAAGACTAGAGCCATGCAAGGCGAAGCCAAACAAGTATTTGAAAATAATTGTGAAGAACTCACAATATGTTCACCGCGAAGAAGAACCAGTCCAAGAGGTCGCTTCTTCTTTTCGGGTTCTTTGGAGTTTTTAACTTTAATGGTGCGAAACTCGTCGCAATCGCATAAGATGAGGTTCATGTGACGATCAAAAGCCTTGAAGGTACCAACAAGCTGACGACCATCTTGCAAAGTACATCTCATGCGAAAGTTGATATGTTGACTGATTTTAGTATTTTTACTGACAGGCTAAACGAGTGATTAGAGAGAAGTATGTACGTACCATATCTCTGACCCCGGCGGAATAGTCACAGTTACGAAAATTCGAACTATGAGCGCGCTGTGCCTAAAAGTGATTGGTTCTACAGTAGCCAATAAGAACATGGATATTGCTGCAATTACTGGGTCTTCTACTTTTATTTGATAAATCTTAATCTTTATCATGTATTTAAAAAGTATATGGCCTTGATCTAATTATTTAGATTTAAAGATAACTTTACTAGTTTTAAAAATTCATAAGTACGACGTCTAAAACTTTCCAAAAATATAATAGCCTCTTATGTTTCGAACGCAAACGGAAATCTTTCAATGTGCCTTCTACTTCGGGAAATAGCTAATTCATTTGGGTAGTGGACACTGATCGATTTGTTTCCTATTCGCACCATTTTCTTCATGTCATTTATCGTCACTTATTTTGCTTCGTAACTGGAATAAATATTTAATGCAATGCCAGTAACCAAGCACGCAGATAACGGGAACCGCATGGTAAGTATGAAGAACAATATGTTATCCTTCTCACTTAATAACCTGTCACAGCCAGAATTTGCTTTTATTAATCCCTAAATTATTGAAAACCATACAGCCCGTGGTGTGCCAATCATTTGGCATTTAAAGACATTCGGTGCTCACGGTGTCTTTTACGTTTTTTATTCAAGATAAGCCAAATGACACCTTCATATTCAAATTGCTTAACGACTTTCATTCCTGTTATTTTTATGTCCCAAATCGGTGCACCAGAAGCTGAAATTTTTGCCTTCAATATATCCATGTTTATATTTTTTTAATTTCCGGTAATGTACTAATGAGTGGTTACAGATAACATTCATGTTGACCGTTAGCCGACCACTGGTTTTGGCTTGTGCGTTGTGGGTTCTTGGTGTAATGACGTCGGGTAGGATTTTCACTTTCTGGACTCAAAACTTCTGTCGACGCCGCATATGCGCTGTTGTGCTGCTCCACCATTGCGTCCAGTTGGTCTGGATCGACGTCCCCCGACATTTCCATTGAGTCGATTGTCTGGCTTGGTGATAGTGGAATGGAATAGGACTGTCTCCAGCCTTTACCCCAACTCCAACGAGGTGGAGCCGGTTGTTGGTATCTAAAATTGTCGAAGATTTGAATTAAAAAATCTATTTGAGGGACGGAGACGTTTTTACCAATTATTCTTGCTATAACGGACCTCAAGTATTTGCTGTCATTGCATCTTACAAATATATGCCATCTTACAAAACTATTCATATTATGGCAACCCAAAAACTAGTGAACATTAAAATTAATCATGAATGAATAGTAAAAGTAGAAATTGCCAGCAACATAATAGAAAATAAGTATGAATTTTCCAATGTACAGCCTTAACCTAAAACCCATATAATAAATTTATTACTCTTTATTACGCATAATTAATTAGCGAAAGAACGGATTGTCTTCGTTCCCTGTTTTGACGTATCTAGGAAATAAGGTGTTCTATAAATTATCATGAATACCTTTCATGATAATGTTGTTGCGGTTGTTGGTAAATTTGCTCTAGCTTCTGGCTGTCTTCCGACGCACACCCAAGGAATCGCAGTGCATTGTGGTAGTACTTTTTGATTTTACTGCCCGATCTCGATTCATCATTACTGAGCCGCAGAAGACGCTTGAAGTGCCTTCGAAAGGATCCACTGGTCATAAGAAAAGCTGGGAATATCAGCGCAATCATGGAAGCATCTGCGAATTCCCGACTTATAATCAAGGCATTTGTGTGAAACAGCATTCTGTCCCATGTTGGATCAGAGAGAATCTAAAGTGAAGCATTTATTCGGTCTTAAAAGGGTCGAACCTCGTGGTCAGGTAGATTTGATGGTCCCGGTGTTGCCAATGGTGCTAATAGTCGAGCAGCAGAAATCGGTAAATTAACCAAACCATAGAGGGCGCAAAGCGTAGTGACCAGTTGGAGTCTATCAGCCGTTTGGTGGCCCCATTCGGCGCAAATCTGATTAGCCAGTAGTCGACGGGAGAAGGCAAGAGAAGCAATGATGGCTGCAAGGCAGCACGGTGCCAGAATTACCGCATTTAGTATCCAGTCGAACATGAGAAGACTACCGCGGTCACCCTGGAACTCAAAGAAACTCTGGTAGCCACCAATGGGGCTGCAAATCAACTCAACGGTATTGGATGATCCTACTGTAGGGGCATCTGTTACTTGCCAGAAATTTACTGCAACCACTCCCACACAAAAGGACACAATGATGATTCCTGTTATCTGAAAAATAATTAATCAGAAAACCATATAAATTCATGACGTTTTTTCTTTTCTTCGTATACGATGATATAGGGCATTATGCATGGTTGCAAGCCCAACCTTGAAATGTCGTTTAAATGCGTTAATTCGTTAAGCGCATTGCTCTACTTTTTGAGTCTTTGGGAAAGAAATTTACTTAACTCCACTACCTTCAATCAGTATTTGCTTCCAAAAATTACTCACCGGAAAAAGACCACTAGGAAGGTTTTGGCGCCATACTGCGCAACCATACATATCTCTGCCTGTACATCCTCTACCTGAGCTCATGCGAGCTAAAATGTGAGCACTCCAGATAATGTAAAGGCAGAAAAGGGCTATGGCAACTCGGGTGGCGACGGCGGTGGCATTGACCAATGGGCAAAGAGCTCTTGCGCCAACCGTCGATAGGATCCTCATGCCCCAGACTCCGTCAAGGTCAATCAGGAGGATCAAAAGACAGTGGATTAGTTGAAGTGGACAGCAGAAGAGACCCAACAACCGAAGGAGCCTGTTCGGCCTCCTTTGCGGCCGCCATAGGGGTGGAGGGGTTATCGATCCCGATCCAATTGGGGCGTTGTACCAGGTGAGGAGGACTGCTGTGGTGAGGCTGAGCCCCAATACACCGATGGGGAGGCAGATTGCAGTGACTGATCGATCTGCATCGTAGGCGGGTGGTGCGAATCGATGGAGAAACGACTCGAGATTCGGGTAGCGAACGAAGACATTTAGGGGAGCGGCACTTGGACCAGGAATCATTGTTGGCAAGGGTGTTGTTGTGCTCCTTGTTGTATTCTAAGGAAGGGTTTGAGGCTTAATTTAAATATCGCAATCGCCGTAAATTAGAAAGAGTATCACTGTGTTGGCCCCCTCAGGTATCAACGCTAAAGTTGATCCAGATTCCCCTGTGTTCTTTGCTCATAACTATTACTATTTAGGGAATTTAATTTAAGTACAGTTGAACTTTCACTGATTTCTTGTTCACTAGAATGTAGTGACTAATGCAATTTTTTGAGGTGGTGCATCTTGGTAAATGAAATTATCAGTATTTTTGCATGATTTCCTGTGTTCTCAGGTTATTTTTTGAATAATTTACCATCTTGCGTCAGTGAGGCGGATTAGAGGGAGCGTATGGACCAATCAGGATATGGTTAACTCACGGGGCTGGTGGTAGTGGTTGTAGCAATGGTCGAAGTCGTAGTTGTGGGGGGCCCAGGGGTTGTGGTTGTGGTAATCAGGTTCCCCAGGATGTCGTACCGTCCCCTAGCAGCCATCTTTCACCTCGGCCAGGAAATAATAGCGGACCTGGTGTGGTCACAACCTAATTACCATGACATGCTGCGGTATTTGCATATTGCCATAGCGAGTATTGTTTTCACCAATCAAAGCCATGCAAATCCCGTGTGTGCGTCAGACTGCAGTTTGGAAACCGTTTTTTTTCTAGCATTGATCAGCTCCTTAGTTAATCGAAACACGGGCCAGTATTATGGTATCTTAATGTACGCTAGTGTTCAAGATCTTTTTTCTAGGTACGCTTCCCATTCAGGCCAATGTGCCTTTCAAGTGGCTGTTCCCATAGTTGTGCTTGTTTTAACATTAAAATGTTGATTTTCCCCTTTCATTTTCACGACTGCAGTCTACTAATATCAAGCCAGGATCTTAACTTGATCCTGAATCCACTTGAGAGCTACTGCATTGGCCAAACACTTTTTAACATAGTTTAGTTTATTTATTTAGTTGAGTTGCAAATCAACGATTTATGAGGACGACTGATTTGAGTGCCCTCTAAAATCACGCAACCTTTATCTAACCGAAAGGCTCATTGACTTTCTAGTCAGCTTCGCAATACCGGCAAGATGAGAAATCAAAAACATGGACTAAAAGGGAGTAATGCTAAACCGACGTCTTACGACGCGATGTTCCGGTTTTATCAGTGGAAGTAGATGACCATTCTAGAGTCAAACCCACCCCGTCTTTTAGGATTCATCACCCAGCCAACTTAGATCTGCACTTCCACCCTCAAACCAAACTCTAAAAAAACGCACCTTCACGCACCATATCGGTTTATTGTGAACCACAAATCAGATAATAAGCCAGATAAAATGCCGGAAATTGAGGAGATGAAGAAGAGGTGGGGATGGGAGATCATCGGGAGTCAATCAGGGACAATCACACACAGCGAATCAATCATGCCACGTCACCACCAGGCTGGGAGACGGTTGCGGCGTCTAGCCCTGAGTCAGGCCCTCGACGACCTGCTTGACCTTGGCCCGAGTCGCTTCGACGTAGAGGCGCAGACTGTCCGGCACGAACTCCAGCTGGGAGACAAGTCGATCCGTCTCCGCCAACAAATCCTCAAGCCGCTTCTGCACCTCCTGGAAGGGAAACATTTTAAAAATATAAAACAGTTAGAAACGTGTCGACACTTCTATCCCGGGCATGGAAGCGTAGTCGACAAAATATTGACGGAAATCTACTTCTGTTCTTTGTTTTGCAATAGTCCCCTGTAAGCGCTATGAATTATGAATACTTTTATTCAATATATCATAAAAAAACCACAAAGTGGAAAAGATGTCTCGATTTCCAATCACCGTACAAGCACTAATTTTCTGAAAAAAATCGGCACCTTTACTGTGCGTCAGGATAACAAAATCAACATCCGGAGTTTGCTGTCTTCTTTACTGGCTTAAAATGTAATGAGAGAACCGAAAGTTTGGGAAAGAGTTTTAAAGGAGTTTAAACTCCTTTACGGACATGATGATTATTCACATTGTTAAAAGAAACGGTCATTTTTATTTCTAAAATGTAACACCCACTAACTAGTGCAATTAAATGGGAAGATTTCCCGATTTCCCACCACCCATTAAACATTATATTTTCGAATGTCACAGAATACGAAATTTAACGTCTCAATAATGACCAGTAACACCCGCTTAAAGAAAACACAATCCATTGTTAGAATACGGTGGAGTCGAGTATGGGTATTACCATTTGAGCAAAAACTTTTCCCATGACGAGAAACAAACAATCGGACGTTGGAAGCAAGGGAACTTCCGTTTGAATGGCCTTTTCAAAAACCAAGCGACTGCTAGCCTATGAGCGAAGGCACCTTTCGTCTTTTTAATACCAAGAATAGCGTCGCCTACATGAACATATTTCCGAATTTGGACTACTAAAAACCCCACCCTGTTCCCTCTCCGACATCTACAGCAATACTCTCACCGTTGTACACGAGCGAAATTAGAATTGAAAGAGCGACTAACGCGGGACATTCTCGAATTCCTCTTTCCTTGCTTCCAGAGAAATCGGAATAACGAGTACCTTCGGTTTAGCACAATGTTTATTTAGATAGCGTAGCCTCCAGCCAACAAATACGTGTTGACGAAATCTTGACTTCTTTACTCCCGAAAGGGGTAGATAACTGGAAGAGACTGTAACTATCTCGACATGTTCTTGAGCAGAAAACATGGGGGTAACTAAGAGAATCCACTTTCCAGCACTAGTGCTGATTTCTTGTACCCTCAATTGCTCAGTGCCTGGAAGAAATCCGTTGGCTCCCTTGAACCGACGGCCAAGGAAATGAACGACTCTGCTTAGCCCACGGAATCGTAACAAAGGGGTTAACTATCTCGATGAAAGAAGCAGTTTCATAAATGCTCCTGGCTAAAAACAAATAAATCAGAGATACTTGAAGAGGCCACGGTTAATATGGAGATTTTCCAAGTATGCGATTCATAAAAGTTGGTGAGAATGCAGAAGTGACAAAGTGGAGGTACCTCTGGGGGTTTGTTGGCAACACCCAGTGCGCAGTAGATGAGATGGTGATTGAGCAGGTCCGCAAACAGCTGAGCCCTCGCGTCCAGGTCCATGCATTTCTCCGCCAGCGAACGAGCCTTCTCCAAGCCCGACAACACCTGAACGCACAAGCTGGCATGGGTGAGATAGAAGTAAATAAAAAAAAAAACATATAGGACTGAGACCACTAAGAAGGCCCTACTTAATTCCAGTAATGAAGAACAGCTAACGAGCTCTCGAACTGTAATTCACCGTTGTTGCTACTTAAATTTTATTCAGTAGGATGGAACAAATATCCACTAAAACCTTGGTTTGTAGTAGACCTCTGAACTATTTTTAACCCTTTAATTCATGAAAAAGAGATGAAGGGAAAGACCAAGCCTGGGCTGCAGAGATATATCCCGTTTTTCTGACATGGACACTAACTGGACAGGAAAAATTCCAAATACACTACCAACCGAATTTCGATAGAGACAAGGAGTAAGTTGCAATAAAGCGTCGAATTTTTTCGAGAATTTTTTTCCAGAAAAGGGAATTCATTGACACCGTTCAAAGCCTCTTTCCTGAACACTGAGAACACAACAAACCATGTAACAAATAATTGGTCTATTAATATAGTTGTTAGAGTCAATTCGTAGCACGTTCATAGACGTAACAGACCATTTCTCAGACGTTCGTAACGTGTCACTTTCGAATCATCATTACTAACGATTGAGGACAATAAATAACTACCTAAATGTTAGGTTTCGTTATAAGATCACAGGGACTAACGGCTGCGGATGTTTTGAGAGAAATCCTTTGAGTACAATAGTGTAAATTTCTGGTCTATTGAATTTTTACAAGCCTGTTAATTTTCAGATGACAACCTACAAAACAGCCAACCATTTTACGAAACAGCACAGCCTGTAAAAACACCTTTGGTAGCATTTTCCAGACATGAAAAACCCACCTCAGCATCCACATCGCCTTCCCCACCTCCACCCCCCTCCTCGAGCGCAAGTCTCGTCACCATCGCCATCGATCTGCTCTGGTCCGCCCGCCTCAACAGCAGTCCTTGCGCCGCTCTCGCACACTGCGTCTTCAGCAGCCTCGCCGACTCCGCATCCAAACACCGTCTCACTCTCCACAATGCCGAGATGAGCATCGCCAGTCCCTCCGCCGCACTGTTGCCCCCACTGCCGCCACCCTGATGCTGCTGCTCCAGCAGCGTGAAGGCCTGTGAGAAGCACTCGTAGGCGAACAAACCCGCCTGTTCCCCCACCAGGGCCGATTCGATAACCAGCGCCAGATGGAGGAAGAGACGGAGTGCACTGTCCGCGGCACCACAGGCCACCAACTTGGTGGTGGCCTGGTGGCAGAAGGCGATGACCTTCTCCGTCTCCTGCGGGGTGATGGAGGGGAGGGTGAGGAGACGACAGGCGGAGTGGACGAGGGTGGGGAAGGTGCCCCGCACCACGGCGGAGGAGGCCGCGAAGGCCTTACGAGCCTGCGAAAGGAGCGCGAGTTGGCCCTCGATGGAGGGAGCATGGAGGAGGTGGAGGGAGGCGGCCAGAAGAGTCAGCTGGTCCTCATCGTCTTCGGTGTCGCAGGAGGAGATGAGGACGGAGAGGAGGCTGAGGAGGGGTGTGAGTTGCGCCTCGGTGGAGATGCGGCGAGAGGACTCGGAGGGGGAGTCGAGGGCGCGGGAGATGAGGAGACTAGCCAGACGGCGGCGTGCGACTTCGTCTAATAGAGCGGCGAGGCGGAGGAAACCGGGCATGGCTAGCAGGTCAGGCAGGCTTAGGGGACCGAGACCTGGATAATAGAGAAAGATTCCCACTTGCAAAAAAGACCACCAGTTGATTAGTCGTCTATCAGTCTGGATGCTTGGCTGAACAGGGAGTTAATACTCGATGATACCATAGTCTTCTTTACCCCGGTTGCCATGGCAACAGGGGGTCGCCCCACAACGACGGAGTGAGGCTGGAAGCCAATGCCTGTCCGATCGGGGATTGGGTTAGACTAACCATGAGATTGCTGGCAAACTCAGATTTAAACCGTGGAAGAGGTCGAGATTCTAATCGATAACCGATGATCGGAGTGCTGATTAAGTGACAGAGATGAGTCTTTGTCCCAACGAAGGCGTCTAACTAAACTTTTACCTGAAAATTCCTCTTTCCGGTACCAGCCAAGGTTCCAGATCGTAAGGGTGGGAATGTCTAGGTATTGACACAGGGCAGACGATATCTTTCTTCTTGATTTCTTCAAACGCTGGAGAGGCATTTTAAGTGTCCACTATCCCGATTTACCTTAGAGAGCTAATTTACCCCATATTAATAACTTACTTACTTTTTTTGGCTTACAGCTGGTACATTCCAAAGACCCTGTAGGTATTGCTTAGGTCCTATCAAAGGAGTGCTACAGAGTTGCGTAAAATCCATGGTTTCCATTTCTGTGACCACAGGATTCACCAAACCCGAAACCACCACTAAGAGGCTAATTAAACTCACACTTCCACCCTAGACTCAGTAGTGTGGTCGGCTTTGTGCTAAACCAATCAGATTTGTGCCGAGTTCACCCTCCAATGTTCTCAAAACCGTTAATTTGCCTTCCCAACTCACCAGGAGCCCCATTCTCCCTTCCTCCACCCACCGAAAAGACACTCAGCGTCGCCACATCAGCAGAAGCCGCTGACTGGACATTCAGTGGGATGAGCAGGAGGCCCAGGAGCTCCCTGGACAGCGCAGAGCCCGGTTGCACCCTCACAGCGCCCCCCGTGGAGAGCGCCTCCAACGCAGCACCCGCCGCAGTGAGTACCCGGTCGAGGGAGACCGCCGCGGGACTGGGCAGACGCAGGGCCAGGGCAGCCAGGGGCGCGAAGAGGCCCGGGATGTCGTCAGGAGGTAGGCCGAGACGCGCCTCCTCGGCAGTGACGGCGGGGGGCGGCACCGAGTAGAGGGAGGCGCGGGCCCGCACCAGCTCGCTCAGCTCGGAGGAGAGGGCTTCGAAGAGCTCGCAGCCCTGGTCGGTGGGGGCGGGTTGGGGGTCAGCGCCCTCGGTGCAGGGGATGCAGCGCAGCAGTCTGGAAGATGAAAAGGTATTTCAGGGTGATCTATGGCCTCGTGAGGGACCTTGTTGTGGATAACTACTTTCAGATTCTCTTCCCAAGTACCCGGGAAGGGGGAGAAGAGGAGGCGTCCATACCAAAGGGTTTATTAGAGACGTGTTGAGACTGGGTTTACATGATTTTTCGGCCAACCCCTAGGCCTATGAAGTTTGGATCAGTACACAAGGTCTTGAGGGTGATTTACGTAAATTAGTGCGGGACTAAGCAGCCTGCCGTTTGGACATCAGTTAAAAAGTAAGTTTCCGGAAAGCTCCTATTCAGCAAAAGTCCATGGTTAGGTTTCATTTGCCGTAGTAATGTAGAAAACTAAACTTTTATAAGGCTAAAAAACACGCTTCGCAACTGGGTCTGGTTGTATTTTTTCTAATCTCTTGATTTAAAACCCTAAAACTGATGGCAGAATATCACAAAGGCTTTTTCCTTAATTCCAAAAGCATAAAATACAATAAAACGGTTCCTACTTTAAAAATACTGACAGTACATTTAATGGGCAAGCTCAAAAAGCTAGATATTAACAAATTACTCAAACAATCTGTACACTAATCCGTCTTAGGATACATTTTTCCTGCTTTTAATAGCCATAAACAAGCTAAAAATGGCTCCAGCATTCAGAAGAATGGGACGCACCTTTCCACGAGGCCCTCGATGATGGGTTTGAGACGCACGGCGGGTTGAAGGTGACCGCATGCCTTCAGCAACTGCGGCAGCGTCGCCACGTGGAACTCGTCAGGAAATGTCTACAAACAAAAAGGCCCATTGGCGCGTTTTAGGGTGGACCTCCGGTTTGGCTGGAAACTGCTTGAGTGAGGATTGTTACAGGCAGACATGTATGTGGCAGCCAGACGTAGGCGTAAAAAGTCAAATTCTTATGGTTGAATGACATTCCAAGATAGAGTAGGGCACTTTCAGAGTACTTTAACATCAACAACCTCACTATTGACCAAGGGGGCTTCAATAAATAAAGAGACCCAATAAGTCCTCCACCCAACTTGGGAGCTAAGGAATGGGAAAAGAAAAGTAAGAGTGACCGTTTCCCGAAGGTGACTCGCCTGGACAATGACATCCATGAGGTATTCTTGAGCGATGACGTCACGGCATTGGATGACCTGCGTCAGGATGCTCGGCAGGACGTGCTGAAACAGAGGCAAGGACAAAAAAGGTTAAAAGTAGGCCTAGAATAAAACAAAACATGGTTCAATGATCTGACGAAGCACACATAATGGTTTTACTGATTTGTTTGCAGTAACTTAAATATCTTCACGTCCAACTACCACTCGGATCTCAACAAGTAGCCAAGAATCACTTGAGGCAGATAACACTTTGAGTCGAAGAAAGGAAACCCAACGGCAGCCGAAGCGGCAAGAAACATTCACTCGGTTTATGAAGAGGTGGTTTTCGCAATTCAGAAGTGGAGATTTTCACCCTCCACGAAGAGGAAAACCAAATCTGACGTCCAGTTGAGTCTGACAATAACTCGGAAAATGGATGCCCCATGAAGAGGTGTATGAAAACAACCAAACAAACAACTCCCCAGCCACCACAGCCAGCGCCGAGAGGGGAACATCCTGGGAAATAGGTTCTTCTCCCGCCAATCTAGTTGGATCGCCAAAGAAGAATTCATTTGCAGCAACTATCGATGCTCAAACTCACACTCGGCAATCAGGGCGTTCAGAACAAGCTCGGGACGCAAAAGGGCTCAGGTTGTTTCATGAGGACAGTGCACGACCATTCCAAACAGCAAAAATCACGTCAAGAAAGTCCCAAGCACTGGGCTGAGCGATAATTGCTCATTCACCGTATTCTCCGGACTACCATTTGTTTCGTAGGATGTAGAATCACTTGGAAGGAACTGCGTTTACAACACGGGAAGAGGTGGAAACTGATATTTGTGCATTCTTCGAATAATCAAAACCAAAAGAATTAATTAAATGTAACATTTTGTCGGTTGTTCTATTTATTCAAAGATCGGACAGAGCTTAGGGGACAACCTGATAGGAGGGAGCTTGACTAGGAAAAGAACCATCTCCCCACCCCAAAGAGCCTCCCACCAAACCGATTCACGCTACTGAAATGGTGTATATAAGTAGGTGGTGTTCAAGAGTGGGTGTGGTGCTTACAGAGTGGTAGAATCCCAAGAGACCCTCTTAGAGCTTTGCTACAAGAAGAACCCCCATCCCCAAACAACACTACTGAAATGGCAGAAATAAGTAGGTGGTGCTCACAGCGCGGTAGAGGGCGATGACGCGGGCGCGGTCAGCGTCGTCGTCATCGGCGGGGTCGAGGAGCTGGGAGAGGCGGTGGAGGTTGGCGCCGACGAGGACGCGGAGGTCGCGGCGCTGGCGCTCGCGCTCCTCCCGCTCCCGCGAGTGACCCTGGTGCTGCATCCGCACCCACAGCTTGTTCATCTCCCCGAAGTTGCCCAGCACAAACTCCACTCCCAGTGGCACCTGAAGCTGCACCTCCTTCTCACCAACGCCGCCCTCGTCCACGGCTCTTTCTCCTCGTTCGGAGTCTTTTCTGCCTTCCACTCCGCTGACTTTGGAGGAGCTCTGGAAGGAAGAAGAAGTGGTGAGTGTGGACTCCCCAAGGTTAGGACTGGTATCCCCTTCCCCATAGAACAATCGCTAAGTGGCTCTGAAAAGTGCGAACTCGGAACAGCACCCACGGTCACCAGCCCCCATAACCGGCTCCAAAATAGAGATACACATTGCGCAAGTAACCTCCCGGTATTACATGTTCATTGATCCTCAACATTATTGAAGGTTGACTGTCTTCCAAAGGCTAAGTGCCTATCGGCTGTCAAACATATCTGCGTTACACAAGCAATCTCGCAGTTTTAGGAAAATTCATCTTTTAACGCAATCCGTTCCACAATTGGCCAAACTTCTTTGCTATTATTTCCCTTCTCTTGTCTCAGCCTCCTACAACAACCCCAGCCGTCTTAAAGAGCACGCAACAACAAACGATTATCATACGATAAATAAGCTAAACCTAGGCAGTACCTACGATTACTGGCCACCACCACAACTGGCTAACAGGTCTACGTTACGCAAACAATTACTGGGATGTCGGGATACTCGTCTCTGAAAGCAATCCGTCGAAAACAACACTCCTACAACCGACCTCCTCTGTCATCATGGCCTCCTACACCACAGAGAAACAGGATGACAACGCTAATCTGCTCCATCAGAGACCGCTGGCACAGTCACCTACTTGGGAAAGCGTCGAAACCAGGTGATTTCTATTCTGCATAGCTCGATCGATCGTGCTGACTGAACAACTCAATAGTTTACAGAAGGTCCCAACCTGAGTTCATCATCACCAAAATATAGGTTTCAGATATAATCTGGAGACTGGTGAGAGTACACGTTGAGGCGCAAATCTGGTCACTCCTACTCACGCTATAGCTGGATTTGGTCAAATAAGCCGTTCTCTCAATCGATCTATCCTGTGCGTCTCGTGTTCATCTGGATGGGAGGAGATAGGGACTAAAGGAGCATGATTTTCCTTTGCCGTTTTCGCCTTCTACTCTTTCAACTTTAGAGCTCTGGAAGGGAGTGAGAGAGAGCTACAGGTGACTGCAGGCTCCCCTGGGTTGAGACACTCCGACAACCCCTCCACCCTAGACTGCCTGAGGAGTGCGAAACGTCACCAACCTGCGAGGCCAGCTTTCAAACAGACCTACATTAAGCAAGCAGTCTTACAAAGGACCAAACTCCTTCACTGCCACCAACTTTCCTTCCCTATGACTCAGCCTTCTATACTACCTCGGACCACTTTAAAGAGGAAACGATGCTTTTATGATGGCTACGAAGACTACAACCACAGCCACTGACCGGGCCTTCGGTCTTGAAGCGTCCACGCCAGTGATTTTTACTTTCCGTCGCCCAACAAGCAAGAAGGTCGAGCATGCTGGTTGGACACAACTCAACCCTACAGGTTCCCGAATGTCATTGACCAGAGCAGACTTATCAGTGCCAGAGAACACTAATAACGGACCCATAACCTGGAGACTGGCAGGAATACACACGTAAACCTAAACCTGTTCTCTGTCTTGTCGACCTTATGTTTAATTGATGGAGGGAGAAGAAAATGATAATGGGAGATAATTAAAAGAGCAGTGAGTTACTAAATTTCACTGTAGATCCTCAACTGATGGAAGTGAAAGACAAGTTTTACCGGTACTAGACTCGTTTCGCTATCAAAAATGCTCATTAAAGCAAAAACAACGACCAACGAAAAGACTTCACCGCACAGCGGGAATGTTCATCTCACCAGCCGGACAAGAATTAATTACGAGATTAAATACTGTGAGTTAGACAGGTTAGCGAGCTTTTAGCACAAAATATTAAGAAAATTAATTGGAAACCTGAAATAGGAGAGGAGGCTACCTTGAAAAACGCACAAGATTTACTTTTCAACTACGCACCACCTGAATAATTTGGGTGATAAATAGACGGAAATTCAATTGCATATCAACTAGGTAGGCCGAATAGGACGCATTCAAAATTCAACTTCAATAAATAGTCAGATACGTATTCCTGTCATAATCAATTCCATCAAAAAGTTACGGAGCCACAAAAAAATAAATATCAGATTCATCGTTGTGAGTTATTGCTGTCAAAATAGAACGCATAGATTTGAAAAAGTAATAAGTAGTATAACAGGAGCCCAACTGCACACATTTCACTAAAAATTCACTTAAATAGGGGCTGATACCTTCAAAAATTTAACCACGAAATGGCACAACACGACTTACAGAATTTGAGCACTCGACGAGAAGGTTCGATGGAATGGAAGAGAGGAGATAATAGCGAAGAAAAAGACCCCTAAGGGGGTGTTGGACACCACGACACATTTCCACCAAATCGACCAAGATGTCTCGACACGGCAATTCACCAGCTCGAATGTAAACGACACCCACCGTTATTAGGAGATACCTGGAAAGGTAAACGCACTAGGTTAGTGAGAACATAAAATAACTATAAACCCTAAATTTACTCACAGTCGTGGAACCACGTGTTGGACATATTGCACGAGTTCGTATAAATGAGGAATGGGCCTCCCGTTTTTGAATTCATCGGTTAAGTAAACTCCGACGAGATCAAGCACTTCGGTGGTTTTGATGTCTAAAACAATATTGGCAATTACATATACATACAAAGTTCATAATATGCTTTAGGCGACAGTCCAGAAGTTCTCAGGACACGAAGTGCATTTGCGCAACAATGCAATCCATCCATGTTGGATCCCTCATTCTAAGGATTCAAAAATGTAACCGAAATCAAACGTACGAAATACATCTTTACAGCTTGCTTTTGCTGGTCCACAGCAAGTACAGCTTGCTCCAACATTTTTTCAACATCGTTAGCAGACATTCTCACTTGCACATAGGCGGTTCGATAGATCGGGTCGCGTTATAGATGACTAAAACGAAACCACTTTTTTGCTATGACGCAATCTATAAAGTTTATATATAATTAAGCCTAACTTTTGGAAGTGAAGAGGTTATTTTGAAAATGTGAAACACTGTAATAGCGGAACAAATTTCAGAATCCTCTGTGATATGTGTTTTGTTTTGGTGTGTGAATACTGTTGACTAAATTACCATAAAGTAACGGGAAAATTGCTGATAATCATCAACAAACGGTTTGATCAAACCAAGCTCTTTGAGAAAATTGACCTACCTTTAAGAAAACGGCTTGTATTGGTAAACAACGAGCTTGAAATAGGCTTTCCAATCAAAAATTATTGCATTGCTTGGAAATCTTCAAAGGATAATGTTAGAACATCTCAGGGTTTTAACTACGCATTGTTACTATTAGCAAGCTATAACATCGATTAAGCTTGAATTTATAATAGTTGAATCTAAATTCCCTTTTTTAAACATATGCAGAAAAAGTCAAAGAGAAGAATAATCTGTTTTCAGATTGAAATTTTTTATTTGAAGTACCCTTAAGACCAAATAGTATGCTAACATTAAAGGTCAACATTACATTTTCTCTTCAAATTTGTAAGGAAGCACTGTCTCATCGCTTTTTAAAAGATTGCTTCGAGATAAACTGATTAGGATAAGTCAAAGATTTTGCTCATTTTTACAAAATGAGATCAAAACACGGTCACAATTTCAGTATTACTGGCACTTGCTAATTAATTTTCTTCTTTTATTTTTGGATGCCTTTTTCTCTAGTAAATAATAGCCATCCTCATTCGCCTTGTCATAGCATTCGTATAATTTGGATTAAATTGTAGAGGGATTTTGTGGTTACTCTGAGGTTGTAATCTCGCTCTATCAACCCATTAATCGTAACTGCTCGAAAGATACTAAGAGCTAGTAGTCCACCAATACATATCGCCCATGATGTTGCACCATCAACCCAATCGAAAATTGGAGTGAGAGTATTTATGTCAATTTGTTTATTTCATTTGCAAAAGACGCCATGTTATTCGTTGTCCCTGTATTAATAGGGATGATCGCTTAAACTTACTAAGTGCTTTACATAGAATTTTTCGTGTCCCGCAAAATTGTTTTTAAAAATTAACTGAAAATTACTTTTATAAGGTCAGAAATGAGACTTTAAATACGGAATCGATTTTGCAGTATTTAAATAGAATTAGGACACGTAATTCCCAACCATGTTTTTAATATTCATTGACTCAAAATTTTCAAACGTTGGTGTATTTTTTAAGAATTAGTAGAAAAGGAGGCGGGTTTCGTTACCATACCAGCCTGTACATCGAGACTAAGAATTCTACACAGAAAGTAACCAACGAAAACCGTCTATCTGCCGAGCATGCTGCAGAGCCAGTTGTGCAGCTGAATGCCCGCGAAGGCAGCGCAAGTGACGCCGAAGGAGTCGGAGAACACCGTGATAGCCATTCCAAACTCACGCGTGTTAGCGTCGCACTACCAATCCACCAAAAACCTCCAATTAGTGAGGGGTTAACACAACAACTACTGATATTAAATAAGTAGCACATACCAAGTTAAGAACACGATGATAAGTATTGACATAAGAGAGACCACCGACAATGCCCTCAAACGCAACCAGAGCGAAGAAGGCCCAAATATTCACAACGTAGTTCTTAATTACTTCCACCAACACAAGCACAAACACAATCCCCTGAAAGCAAGAAAAAATAGAATGCCGGAAAATGGTGGCTATTGAATGCTTACCTGAAAGATAGCAAGAATCCAGGTTTGTTTGAGATGGTAGAGTTTCAAAGATGAGCGAGATGCGAAGACTCCCCATTGGTAGGTCACCTGATACCTGTCAAGCATATGAACCAATTAGAGCCGTTCTTGAATGTCATTAAGCATGGATATACGTTATTCACCATCTGTACTGCTCTGAGTGGCTCAAATGAGTCCCAGGGAAGTAAACCAGTTCAAACTGAAAAATTAAGTAAATTTATTTTAAGGATGGGGTATTCAACGGTGTTTCCTAGCAAATTTATAAGGTAACTTACCAAACCCATGTTGATCACATATTCGAAGAAGTACACAAGTGCCAATGCAATGATAAGTGGAGAAAGCCTCTGAAATTATGAAAAAATATTGCAATGATCCTATGTTTATATGTTGTGCTTAAATCTTACTGACTGATAGATCACAAGCCCTAGAATATTTTTATTATAAATGCAAATTGTAATGAATACAGAATCAATGTTTACCACCATGATTTGCTTCTTTACAGCCCAAGAAGGCGAAACCTGAACGGTAACATCATCTTCAGCGGTTTTTTCTTCTGCTTCACTATCTGCTAAATGGGGAAAAAAGTTAAAATTCGAAGTCCATTAGCCCAATGCAAGCATTTACTAATTTAAAAATAAGTACTACTTATAAATAACCTTTTTCTTCAGACTTTTCCATGGCTTCAGCTGTGTGCCCGTCGGATTTCCCCTCATCGTTCGGCTTTTTGAGAGCGTTACAGGCGCAAGAGCAGTTGGTGTGGAACACAGGAGCGTCCGGTTTTTCCAGCACCACGAAGTACCTGTTATAAAGAGCGGTTAGAGTCCGAGGTGAAGTGAATTTCGGTTCCACGTTGTCACATACATGAAGAGCATCAGGATGGGTGTGAAGGAAACGATGAGAAGAGTGGTCTCTGGACTGAAGAAGGAGGTCAGAGCGGCATAGGCCATGGCTCCAATCACACCGGCGGCACCGGTTCCCGAAGACCATGGAGAGACGACGGTTCTACAGTAAAGAGAGATGGGTTAGCGGATTCGTCAGTAAAATTAATTAAATACAGTATTTGCAACCCAGAACCGCCTTTATAGTGCTTGAAGTAAATATGACGGAGGATGATTCGGTTGGTTCTTCTAGTTGTGGTAAAGATGATTCCTACGTTAACAGCTCAAGACCTTTTTCCTTGTAAATTACGTCATGGTTATCAATAGAGACGGCAATTAGAATGAGGGAATTATGGTAGCCCCTGAACGCTCCTTGTTAACACCGTGTGCACAGCCCATCATGAAATGAAGGCAATTAGGCGACTGTGGTGTCCAGAACCGAAGCCCCTGGATACGGAACTGGTCTCAGAAATTTAATACTTCAACCAGTCTTTTCAGAGATCAGAAAAATCTTGCTAGCCTGCATTTTTACGAATACACCACGTTGAATTTCCCGAGAATGTTAAGCAGCCGCTGTCGAAAGAGACAATAATTGCTAACTAATCAGTAATAAAAATCCCAATTAATTAAAAAATAAAAGCAACAGTTTCTGATCAGACCCTTTCCAACAGGAAAAGCGCAAAATCAGCTAGCATCAAACACATTACAGACTGTTAACAGCAAATTTTTAGGGCAAAACTCATTGAATACAATATTTTAGCCTCCTGGTCTATTGAAATTATTTTAAAGATATTAAATTTTGTAGTTAGTGGTAACAAATTGGTACTTTTCCAGATGAGACAGCTCCTTCACGAAAGCTCCATTTACCAAGGCAGTGTTTCCGCAGGATTTACATCCTATCAGGACTTGTCTATACATTGGAGTGGAAAATGAGACTCTCTCCACGAAAGCTCATTTGCGACCGTACAAGTATTTGCCTGAAACTTCCACGCCTCTGATTTTAAATTACGTCAATCGGGTGAGCACGATTATTTACAGTCGGAAAAGTGAGGAAGGCGACAGTTTTTTCATTTTACTGAAGATAATTTCCGACTATCTTTAGCTTGAAATGCATCATCAACGTTTACTGGATCAATAAATCCAGTAGCGATTATATCTGCATAACTTTCAAGCTAATAAAAATTCCCATCGTAAAAATTTAACTAAACTCTGTTGCATGTGTTCGTATTTCTTGTTGGCTGCGGTAACAATGTAAATGCTGTTTTTATAAAATGAGGTCACCAAAAACATTAAGGTGAAATAATTTTTACATCGAAAAAGGTTCGACAGAATATTGATGGAATTTTTGCCACAAAAACGCTTCGTTGGCCTTAACATTTTACTAACCCTTTTAAATTTCAATTTAGTTTGATTCATATCAGTAAACAGTTAACACCCACTGCACAGATATCCGTCGACCTGTTCGAACGAATAAAAGCTAGTGTTTACTCACCGTTGACCTGGGTTTACGGTCAGAAACCCACCTACCCAAAAAAGTCAAACTCAGTATTAACGAAGTTACCCCTCAAACGATCGATATATTTTTCGGCCACATCGAATCTCACAAAGATTACGATATTGTCTAGGTGAATTCACAAATCATTAAAATTAAACTGGGTTTCACATAAGCTCAAATTCGCTTCATCTCAAAAGCTAATATATTTAATATGGTTCAAAACGGCAGCCACAATTTTAGATCATGTATTAACACACACACAAAAGTATGAAAACAAATTTATAAACAAGAGAAGTGGGTGATTTAACGGGTTCAGAATAAAGTATCACAGGTCAACAGACAGCCACCTCCTCTGTAGCCGATTCGCCTCAGCAACGGTTAAGGTTAACCATTAAATCTAATGTAGATGAGTCATGCCCCAATCGACATGCTAACACTAAACCAGGTCAGGCAAACAACCCCTTTCACCCCTAACAGGGCTTATTTTATTTGTTATAAAAGTTTATTTAGTTTAAATGCTAAGCTGTGGACCTAGTTATAACATGATCAACGAAAAGCTATCGATTTTCTTAGTATGTGTTTGAGAAGAGGTAAATTCCAAGAATCAGTGAGGCATGACAGAATAAATAAGGGCACGAACCCCTTGAAGAATGCGATCATTGTAAGGAATGTAACGTCACCGAGACCGTTGGAAATGCTAGCACATACGACGCCTGAATATACATATATACAAATGTTGAGATATTTTCATGGAGTAATTGACAATAAAATTAAAGTAATGCATTATTTACCGAAGAGGCTGAGAGCCATTGACTTAGACAATGCAACGATTATCATAGACGCGAGAGCAAAGAGAGCGCTCAGTGTGACTTTCAAGCTAAAAAATATTTGTACCATCATTTGGGACATCATATAAGAGAAAATTTTCAAAATATCAGTTTAAGAGGCTTACTGAAAGTGAAGTTTATGAATCACGGTGGGAGCGATTATTTTGATAATCAAACCTGGTGCTATATCAGCTAGAAGGACAGCCTGAAGAGACCGAACTGAATCGTAGAGGAATAACTTACACCAGTGCTCATTGGTTGGCATTGCCGTCGGCCCGTTTCGTCCACTTTTACAACAGTCGATTCCTCCAAGATGAAAAAAAAACGAATCAGATTTATGATTATAAACACACAAACCACAAAATCTATACACTTACACCATGGCTTGATTTTTCGATAATATCAACAGCAGCACTAAGCATAACAACGTAGACAAAATTGTTGCATATTCCGAGTATCCAAAATGCGATGCTGTTTCGCCATGCGGACCAAAATCGTTGTAAGGCATTCTCTCCCATCCTAGATTAATTTGAGAATTACGGAATTTTCGGAAGTGTGCCAAGGTCAATCTCACGGATTTAGCTATGCAGACAAAGCGAGCATTAAAATAATATCTTGATCAAAAACCAAACAAAACTAAACCTTACAAAACGAATATTTTTTAAATTTAAAAGACGGAGTTTACTTTAATTGTTGGACGGTCTATTTTAGCATTTACTACATAAAAATGGGTTAAAGCGCAAATTAGTAGTCAATTTAGATTATGTACTTGTAAGCCATACATTCCTACCATAGATACTATAATTTTCTTAACAACACCAGCATTGGATTAACATGGTTAAAAGCTCCACATTGTTACGATTTGTCTCTAAATGTGGATCGAGGTATTTTTCAAAAGATCAAAGCGTAGAATAGTTCAAAGAGATCGGGTATCTTTTAATCAACGCCTTCTATATTTTCAAGCTTCCTTCTGGCCTGCCATTTAGGGGTTTCTTTTTTAAACATGCATATAATAATATTTTGTACTGCTCCATTTTTACTTTTGGTCATCGGAAGAGAATTTGGCTAATTTAAGTCTATTTTAGAAGAGCAATAATATAATTCAACAAGTTTCAAGGAACATCGATTAACTGACTTCAATTAAAATAACACCCTATAAGTATACATTGGAACTTTTTCCGTTTCCGTTGTAGCTTGTGTGCTTTCAGAACTAAATCCTACTATCTTTTCTGCGCATGCGAAAATAGGGAAACCGGTACTTATATATTGTGATGTCTCATAAAAGGTCAGAAATTAGTGTAATTAGAGGTATCTAGGGCCTACGAGATGAAATTTATTTTTCGAATTCCAAATATGAGTTAGGCATCGAACACAACTGATTATTTCAAATTCCAAATTAAGAAGTAATGTTTGTTGCATAAAAAACAGATTACTAGTAATTTGTAACGTGAAAAATCCGAATGAAAATTGAACGTTTTTAACGAAGCAGCTAATGAAATCTTGTAAAAGTGAGATTTCGGGTTTTTAAAACGAAGCACATGGGTAAGTTACAGGTGTTTTTAGAAGTCTCTAAAAATTCAGGCACTTCTGGACGTACTATCAACATTGGTGACGAGGCTCGTTGCTATTGTGCCCCTATATGGCCACAAATCACGTGACTCGTTCCTATCCAGGCCTCTTGTGCGCCATTGTGGTCTAGCCACGCCACAACCCTGCGCTTGCCCACGTAACCTTTGCAGCACTTTCGTTAACCGAAAACCACCAGAAAGAGATTCAGACTAACCACAACTATGAAGCACTTGCGTGATCTAATAAGTTCCTATACAATATGTTATTTAAAAATTATTTACATTGTTGCTTCTTAATCAAACCAAGTTATAATATAGAAATAAGAAAGGTCTTTATTAATAGAAATCTACAATTTTCTTCTTTGAATTTTCGATTTTGGTAGCTAATATATGTGCTGAAGAAGGAACTTTTTTCTGCCACCATTGAGAGGTAACAATTAGTGTAAATCATCTTGAAACAAGGAGACGCTTTGTTTTGGTGTCTGAAAAAGTCTGCTACCTTTAGGTCAACTTCCGGTCTTAGTATATAAACAAATACGAAGGTCTTTATTTGCCTCAAGCATCATTAAAGTAATCAAATCCTTTTTAGGAATGTAGTAGTTTAACTAAGTATTGATTTTTTGAATAAGTAATAAACTCCTTACCTTCAGGCGTGAGCCCTATTCAATTTTAATATAAGTCTATAGAGTGAATGCTAATTAACACGTTGTTTTTCTATTTATCAAATCTGGTAATTGGTTGGAAGTATTCCATGTTCGCCCAGCATCATTTCTAATGGTGGAAATAAAAGCAAATGCAAACATTGAGCTTGTGGATTTGGGCTTCCCAAAGTCTTTTTAAATGATTTAAGATCATTTTTGGGGAAATTCATGCGAAAATAAACCTCCTAAATCTGGGTGGGGGTCAGAGTCCGCGTAATTCCGCACTTTGAAAAATCTAGTATCCACTTCCCTGATACTTTTCACTGAATGTTTCATTCTTGAATATAGAGTGGGAGAGAATAGTTTCAGCCCTCTGGATGAAGAAAATGTCTAAAATCCTAACAGCCATCGGTACTGGGAGAATCAGCCATTATTCCATTAATAAAATCCACAATATATTATCTAAGCTGTGTACAGTGGAAGGCGCTAAAACCTTTTGTGAATAATTAGCAGCCGAATTGGCACGAGAGACTTCACTCAGGTGGTTGCAGAAGATGGTTTGCGAAATTCAGTGGAGGTGGGAATTTCACCCTTTACGAAGATGAAGATCGAACTGAATAACGGCCAGTTGAATTTGATGCTAAGCAGCTGCTTGAAGCGGCCCTTGAACAGACATGTCCCGCGAGTGGTGACAGTAATTGGTAGATGACCTAACCTCTAAGAGGTTAAGGTCAAACCTAAGATATGGGCTGAGTCCTCAAGCGGTGGCATTTCCACCCCAAAATTCACAATTATTTGGATACCTAGCAGTCTTTTTACACCTAAAAATCAAAGCTGACCTGGAAAGATGCTGAGCTGGGAGTTTTACTGCCTAGGGCATTACCAAAATTTACACCAGGTCATCCCGCTAGTTTTGCTCTCATTTGAATTAATAAATTAATTAAATAGCTCTAGAATTCAAAGTATAATAAAGGCATCTATTTTCGACAACTTTTCATTAGTTGTTGAAGGCGCAAATGGCTTTCTGACATCCCATGTGAACTGACAAGGCAATATCACGTTTCTAGCCACTGATCAATACTGACACAATCGGAGATTTATAAAGGAATTAATTTCACCTCTGTGGGATTTCTCAGTGTCAGTAAAAATAGCTTGACAGTTTAGTGCATTGGTGTGCATTTTGAGACACCTGATAAACAAACCAGCACCTCCGACTAAGCAAACTTTAGTGGAACGTTTGAATGTACTAAAAATAGCCGCTATCTTCTATCTCATTCTGCCGGTTGGAATATCGATCCTCAGTGAATTAATCAATATATCCTCATTCCACATGCTTCACTTTATGCTTTGAAAAGAAATCAGGCGTAGCTGTAGCTTAGTTTAATGAGACAAAAGGAGTCATTTTCTTTGTTATTTACCTACTAGCATAGTATCGGGGATTGCGTGTGTGTGGTGAACAAAGACCATTGTAGCTATCACTGAGACGTGGCAGAATTCATAAATCAAGATCGAGCCAAGAAAGGGTAGCTACGCTAATCGATAAAGTTTGTTGCCATTGTGACGACCACATGTTCTATACAATGAATTTGGTTTTCCAGACTAGAGGCTTAAACGATTTTAGTGTTACATTGTGTGCTCTAAATCAAATGCCCAAACAAACATGAGAGGGCATCGTTTTTAGGCCAAATATTCCAATTTATTGCAAGAACAAATAAATAAATATACATTTTCATATTATTTGGACAGCAGTGATTTGTGATTTTATACTTAGTAGAATGTGATTCTCTTAAGGCCTGCACCCGGTAATCCCATAATTCATATTCTGGTTTTGGCTTTTTGATTTAACTTAAAATAAGGAGTAATTAAAATGTCTTACGAAGCTTAACATTATTTGTATGGTAAGAATCCCTTTAATTGTTCACATTTTGTTTTACAAAACAGATAAGTCGTTGAAGATCTTGCTAACATGGAAGTATCCTAGAATCAGCTAAGAAATGTAGTGCTTAATGAGTTTAAGAAAGGAAACTCTGCTCAGTAGCCGACGAAGCGACCAGACATTCATCCAGTCTATATTGGAGTCGTGTGTGAATGACAGAAGATGGTTGCAGAGGATTGTTTGCGAAATTCACTGGAAGTGTCGATTTCACCCTCCACGAAGACGAATATCGAATCGGACAACGTCTAGTTGAGTTGGATGACAATGTTCTTGGAAAAGCACCCTTCGAGGAACCTTAGTTAGTTGAGCTGGAATTTGCACTGCTCATAGTCGTCATCTTCACAAATTCGGAAAAGTGCCTAAAATTGGCAAATGGGTGCTTCCTCTTTAATGGTGAGGAATCAGTCTCAATTCTCAAGTTTACAACATCTGCTCTTCTCTTCTGCCGTTCCCTCCAACTTGTTCCACCTTTTTTGGTGGATAAACTTGTGACGGGTGACTGGCGAAAAATGTATCTTTTATTGAAATGGAAGGGTGCTTCATGGGAAAAGGTTCTTCTTCTTCCTTCAATCCGTTGGGATTGCCGAGGAATCATCCACTTGAAGTGTTACCACCTAATGCAGCAACAAAAAATTGCTCATATCTACTGTCGGCAATTAGGGTGGAGTTTGTAGCCAGCTTTGGGGAGACAAAAAGACCTGTTCTTGTGATTGAAAAAGTTAGGATGTTTCATCAAGACAATGCAGCCGCTTACACAATCATTTGCACTGATGATCGACTAGTTAGTTAAATGTAACATTTAGTCGTTTTCTATAATATATTTGATGGTTTGACCTGATAACTTCACAGTTTCAGGTTTACCTTTTAAATTATTAATTGCTTTGACTTTCAACGTCGAACGTCCATAGACCATTTCGAAACGAAAACAACGATAAACCAATCAATTCACGCTATCCGAGGTCCAGTTCATTAGTTCAATTACAGCCAATCAGCCCAGAGATCGTGTCTCAGACAATGGTCTCCAGAACAACTGAACTGGAACCCCTTTAATAAGAACGTGGACTGCTTTAAGCACTTTATTACCTTTAGGACAACAATATAAATAGTGCCAACACAAAGTCCATTAACATCCGGTGTATTCACCGCAAGCTAACTAGGTGTGCATTGAAATTGGTGACTCCATGCTTGGCAACACCACCCATGTGCACCGACGTTGGAGCGACAAGGAAATGTGGGTTCTTCAAACGAAGTCTGTTAACAGCATAGCTGGTGAACATCCACATCGGAAACGTGAATTTCGTCACTTACTAATGGGACATAACTTACGATGTTCAATCATGTCAAAAGTGTTCCATTTCGTGCATACATTTTAACTAATCGAACCGTTTCGCCTTCAAAATGTCTTCTAAATGTTATTTTCAATCTTTAATTACTTAGATGTTAAATGTTTGCTTACAAAAGCCCATTTTGACTTGTCGTTTCCAGTTTACACAGACAAACAATTTTGTGAGGTTCCAGATCTTCTGTGCCAGCTAGGGTCATCTCCAAAGTCACCTTTTCCTTCTTTGATGCATTTAACCCACTTTTACACTCTGGACTCGCTCACCAGTTCCACGGACCTTTTCCATGATCTCTGATACTTTCCGACGGAACTTTACCGAAACTTTGAAATTCGATCTTGCAGGGTAGTCCAACTAGCATGAAACTGAATACAGTTAACTAAAAGTGGGCCATTCACCCTGTGATTATTTCTCCGCTCCTTAAAAACTTTTGCAACCTCTTTGATTTACCATCGTAGACCACATTTCCATGCTATCTTAACCAATAATCCGCAACCAACACCTTGTCTTTGAATTTCCAAGTGCTAGTTAGTTAGCATGCTGGTTACCCAAGCACAAATACCTACTACTTTTGTTCTAAAAGGACTTGTTTACTCACCTTCTGTCAACAAGAAATCAATGCCAACAAACCAATGGAGCTCTGGTTTGAGTGACACGTCCATTGGAGCGATTGGTTAAATCTCCAAGGCATAATCAATACTACTTTGTTACAACGTAAACAAATGCTGGTATGCAGACGAACCTCCATCGATTTTGTTCTCAAGGCACTTGTTTACTCAGCATATGTCAACAGATAGATACACATGGCACAAAAAATTAATTGCGCTCCACTTAGAGTGGCACGCCCATTGGCACAATGAACTAGGTTTACTCCGGGGATTAATCGGCACATTCTTTGTCTGCACGTAAGCAATGGCTGGCAGGTAGGCAGACGAACATCCAGGCTTTGGGTATTTTGGTGCGCCGTTGAGGAGCTGGGTGGTTTTTTCGGAAATTTTTTCAAAGTTTTAAGGGCTACTGTTTATGAATTGTGTGACAAGTGCTTTGTGTGATTCAGAGGCAATAAAGTTAAAGGCGTGTACTACTACCATATTGGACTAGAGGAATAGTATCGCTAACAAGTCATCCCCTTTCATTTGAACGAAATCTAAACAGTTTTTTATAGTTTTTAATGGAGCTTTATTTTAAATGAATTTATTAGGAAGAAAGACCAGCTTTTGAAATGAAGAACAGGTTGAAAGTGGTATATGTGCTCTACGAATCAAGACCAAATGAATTTTCCAAGAATTGTGTTTATAAGCCTCATAGTGGGTGGCAGAGAGTGCACAGAAATAATAATGATGACTGAGTATTTAGTTAAATGAAACTTTGGGTCACTTGTTTGATTTATCAAAACTTCTGACAGAACTTATGGGATGGCCTATAATAAAGGGGGTTAACATATTCTTATAATTTTAAATGATTCACAATTAGCAAAGTTAAACAAGGCATTACATTTCAGATCACAGATCATTGAGGATTCGCATAAAAATAACGGAACTCATGCTCTTCCCTATAAGAGTACAGTCTACAAGTGGATTCGGCTATTCGAAGAATTAATCGAAATTTTGAAGACAACCGCACCTCGAGAGGACCAGTAGCCTCAAACATCTCGAAAGCTTCGAAGCTGCTGACAATTTAAATGAAATAGATTAGCCAAGAGTATCTCCCAATCAGGCAGTTTCGTGCTTTACCATTTCCTATGGATCGGCGGCAATTTACAATTAACACTCTTCTAAATCGCAACTGGGACTCTGCAATCTCTCTGTATGATAGGTTGGCCCCAGAGGCGTTACGGAACCTTCGATTTAATCAACCTCTAGTAGTAATAAGCAAAACAAATCAGAAGAAGAGCCATTTCTAGCTCACAGAGTGACCTGAAGGATTTTTGGGAGGTAGTCCGTGACAAGTGCTTTTGTAAATCAAAACGTATAAATTTACGGCATGTGTGATTGCGTTTTGGCCACTAGAAAGCATGCTGCAAGTTTTGGCCAGTGGACAGTGGATCAAAAGCTCCGGGAATTTTTTGCAAAAGAAAAATGAATAAAACCGAACATTTTAGCAAGTTACAGCACCTTTGAGTATATACTATTGAGGCTTTGTAATGAGGCATTTAGAAAACCTCGAAAAAGGAATAGGTTACTTTTCGGTTGACCTTTGCTCAGGATCCCTAGAAACCTAAAAAACGGCGCTACTTAAAAGTAAATTGAAAAAATATCACCTGCGAATAACTGACAGCAGACAAAGAGGAGTAATTTCTGGTTGAGGCAACTATCACCACAGATGAAGCTGCTATTGTGGTCCCCAGCCAAGTGGTCGAAGCAGTATTCCTATTCACGAGGAGTCATCTTCAGGTTCCAGGATCAAGTTCAAATTTCAAACTGATGGTCACGGTTTTTTTGTAGATAACTTGGAAATCCGAAAAGGGTAAAAAGAGTTTACTAAGGTGAGGATTCATGAAGGCCGCTTGGTGAGGTACTGCGTTGCCATAACGACCCCTTTTGATCCACGAGAGCAGGTCTTTTTCCCTATTCATATACTTAAAAGAGAAGTTACTCGCTGTGTTTCGGGATGAACACCAATTCGATTATTACGATCCAAAGGCTCTGTCAGCAAATCATGTTTGAACGCACTATTAATAATGCAGACATGGTCCGACTTTAAATAGTACGTTGAAGTTGACTCAGTTATCAGCCAGAATGCTCTTTTCTATGGATTAAGGAACGCGCCCAACCAACCCGTAGTTGTAATGGCTAGTCCCCCCACTGAGACCTCTTTCAGTTAATTTCTACTCACCATGGGCCAATCAGCCAGCTAATCCATCGAAATAGTTGAGTGCAACTCAAAGTATTAGTTTCAAGAAGGTAACTCTTTGATCTTTTGTGGTGTGATTCTTGCCGTGTTGAGGGGCGTGCATTGTCTTTATGAAACACCACCCAAGAGCTTTCTTCAAACGCCCAAACTGCTGAAAATGGATCTGAACGAAGTTGAGGTACCACACATCGTGGCGGACCACAGAATCCAATCGACACCATTTACTTGGGCTCGCACGAAGGCTTTCCCAAACTTAGCTACCAGACACCCCAGAACCCACCAGTGCAACACGCACAAAAGCGGTTTCCCCAGTAAACGTTCCGGTGCTCACGCCTAATCCTCTCTTCTCCCTCCGAGCGTGGGACGAGCTTAAAGGGGTAGTAAATCCATCTTGTAGGGAACTCAACGGTAGACTGCCTCACAACAAATCAACTCGAGTTCAGGACTTTAACACCTCTTTTAAGGGGCACTTCAAAAAGAAGTCAAAAAGGACTCCAGTGATTCTACATTCATGATTTTGCATTCTAAAGTTATGCCTAATACTCTGTAAGACGGAATGCAAGCCAAGAAATGTCTTAATATTTATCCAAACCAGTAATTCCAAGACTAACATTCCCTATAAAGGTCAAGGAATTCCGACCCTAATTTAAGGAGTAGTTTGATAAATTGTGGCCTGCTACGTCCTGAAGTCAACAAAATACAGAAAACATTTTAGGGCACTACATTATACATTTAATTCATATTAAAACGAACACGGTTAGATCAAATTATTATAGCAAGTTCCAATTAACGATATTAGCGATCGGATTCAGGGCTCGTTAAACGGGTATTCTGGGTGACCCATCAGTCTAAAGCAGGAAACACAAATATAGTTAACAAATCCACCAAATTGACTGATAATCAATCAACTTCTTACGCCGGCATCAGAAACACTTTCTTGTTCATACCACAGGTATTCAGCTTGTCCATTTCCTCTTTCGATAATTCAAAATCGAAAACCTATCAATAGTCATTGAGTAAAGAGACAACGAAAGACCCACCAGTCCATTTGTTTTCACCCGCTCAGGTGAGACACTCTTGCTAATCACCACGATACCGCGTTGTATGGCATGACGCAGCAGCACCTGCGCCGTTGACTTGTTGTGCTTTTTCGCGATTTCAGTCACCACAGGGTGATTCAAAAGAGACACCTGAAGATTCTCTCTATAAAATTGATTATCTGCTCTGGCAAACGAAGGTACTTACTTAGCGAAACCGGGCGAACCGAAGGGTGAGTATCCCTCGACAACAATGCCCTTGGACTTGCAAAAGTCAATCAATTCGGTGTTGAGCCAGTGCAGGTTGACTTCAACTTGGTTTGCAGCGGGAACCACGTTTGTTGCCTTTATCATGCGTTCAATTTGCTTTATGTTGAAATTCGATACACCGACAGATTTCACCAATCCGGCTGGAACCAACTCAGTCATCGCCTTAGTTTCTTAGCCTTTTAAAGGATTTCAACGTACCTTCCATGTGTCTTCCAGGCACCGGTGCTCAAAAGCTATCGTATTAACATCATGGATATCGAGTTTACAACCTTCTTTAATATGGAAAGAAACAGGGTTGTGAATCAAATAGAGATCCAAATAGCCCACACCCAGATCCGCAATCGATTTTTCACAGGCGGCACGAACTTTGTTTGGATCATGGTTGTCACAGAATAACTAGAAATATCGAAAATAAATCGAGAAAATGCGAATACTTTTGTAGTGATGAAAAGGTCCTCTCGCTTCAAATTCAGCTTTTTCATGGCGTTTGCGATACCTTTGCCCACCTCCTTCTCGTTTCCATAAATCGCGGCACAATCTATGTGTCGATAGCCAGTCTCAATAGCGAGCTCAACTGCATGAGTAACTTGTTCCGGTGCAGCCTATAAACATTAGATTAAAGATATCACAAGTACATCAAAAGTTCCAAACGAAATCTGGGGTATCTTGTGCCCAGTGTTCAGCATCAAACTAGGAACGTTGTTCATCCTTCAGTCTAGCTCTGCCAAGTGCGCGCAAAACGGACTTAATCGAACAAGTGGGCGCCTTCTCAAGGTCAATGCTAAAAGCTTTGCTCATCAATTTAAACCAAGAATCGAGAGGTTGATATTCGAAAATATTTATTTGCAAATAAAGCTTTTAACTAATTTGCAACATCTTAATAAAATATTTACAATTTAGCTTGCAATTAATTATGAAATCTCAGTGATAAATTCAAATTTAATGCCTCCTACTGTTCGCCTAAAGAAAATTGCTTGCAATATGATTTGAACATTAAGTTTCATCAAATGTGTTCAGCGGAATCTTATGGAGTTGGAGTTAAATATTTAAAGCTAATAATTTTCTATACCCGTTAGCAAGTATCTGCTGCTGCTGTTGTTCTTAAGCATTAAGTATTGCTTTGCGTTTGTCACCTACTGCTCCGTTATTTGCATTTTTTGGATTTGAGCTGGTCGAATGGTTGCCAGCATGCGTTTATACAAGTCGCCTATCATTTGTGGAAATCACCTCGACGACTTTCTATAAGGTACATTTCCTATATTAGTGCATTGGAAACGAGCACCTCTTGATTTGTCCAAGAGACTTAAAATGTGAATTTATCACTCTCAGAAGGACTTTTCTATCCAATACGTTTCTTTGGTTGTACAGTTCAAAAAGTTACGACACACCCCAATTGTATTACATCGATTCCTTGCCCACTGCTTTAAGATACCAACAGCCCAATAAGGTAGTTCCATGCCATATTTCTTCGAGATCTCCTCATGTGATTAGTGAGTCCCTTGCTGATAAATGGAAAACTCTTTGCTAGATCAAGTTCGACGTCATTATTCAGGTTAAGTCTACCAGTTCGCGTAATGCAGTAGCTAGAGTGGCCGTTGGATCATGTCCAATAAGCTAACAGATCGTGTCTCAGCCAATGAATTTTCCAAAATCCGAACTGTTTTTTTCAGGTGGTCCCATAAGTTCTGTCTAATTTGTAACTTTTTTTAAACTTGAAAGAAAGTTTATGAGTACATCATAATGTATAATGCAACTGGCCATTCATCCTATGTTGCTAGGTATTTATAATGATACGATTTTGATAAAAGAACAAAAAATTTTGTCATTAAAACCATGGTTAAATGGAAGTACTC
The DNA here is from genome assembly GCA_030710315.1 of Anomotaenia brevis. Classification (NCBI taxonomy): domain Eukaryota; kingdom Metazoa; phylum Platyhelminthes; class Cestoda; order Cyclophyllidea; family Dilepididae; genus Anomotaenia; species Anomotaenia brevis. The sequence continues at coordinate 57,747 of JAUOZQ010000218.1, forward strand.
AAGAATCATTTGAAGCTAAAAGTGTTCTATGAGTTCAAGAAAGGAAAATCAGCAGCAGTTTCTGGTGAGGAATGCGTGGTTTGAAAAACTGACAGAAGTTGGTTTGCGATACGAAAATGCCTTTCTTATCGAAATGTTAGGCCCCACAGACAGTGGCTTCGTAAAGACGGGAATACCCAGTCACAGCCCCAACCGAGAAGGGAACTTCATGGAAAATACGTTCTTATTTCATTTTGGTGAGATGGCCAAAGAAAGATACACTCGGCATTTTCACTACTCAGTACAGCAAATCTGAATGCTCAAATCTACTGTCAGCAATTAGGGCTTTTAAATAAAGCAATGAGAAGGGGAAAAGACATGCTCTAGTGAGTCGAAAAGGGGTGAAGTTCCGCCAAGACAATGCACGACCTATCCAACACCGCAGGAATCCCCTCACAAAAGACCAAAGAAGAGCTTGATTTGGAGAAAATTTCTCACTCACCTTACTCTCCCTCCTACCTTTCTCCATCAGACTGCCATTTCTCGTAGCTCGCGAAATCACTTGGAATAAAGAGCTTGTGTAGTGACGCAGGAAGACGTTGAAACTGGCATTTGTGAGTTCTTTCCTCGAATAATCAGAAGAAATAGAACTACACAATAATATAAGCACTAATGAGCTCGCTAATAGATGGAGGGATGTCATTACATTGATGAGTGAATCTCTGATTAAATGCAACAGTTGGTCACTCGTTTCATTTCCTCCGAATTCGGACACAGCCTACAGGGTGACCAGATACCCAGATACCCTAGTTCCAGTACCATTCCATTCCTCTAACGACTCCAGTATGTTTTATGGAAACTAATTCTTATGAAATTTGTTCGATGCCTTTGTCATTCATTAAGTTTTGCGATCCCATGTATGGTACTGAAATCGCAGAAGGCTCTTGTCAATGCCACATGTGGAGTGACTTTGAAGTGACTAGTGATTGTGAGTTTCCCACATAAAGTCTTTTAACAGCATATCTGGTGAGCATTCACATCGCAAATAATACTTTTATTGACTGTGAATAGGACACAACTTTCATTTTGCCAGCGCATCGAAAGAGCTGGCTTTCAAATGTTTCGGGCCATTAATAGGATTTGATTGTGATCATTAAGTGAAAGGCAGGCGTTTGCTTGTATAGATTAGTAGTATAATTTTGTCATTCCTAGCCTAAAAGATAATCAACACTCAGTGACCTTTGTATTTCAACTGAAAACCTGTACATTTTTTTCAGTTCACGTCATATTTCTTCTCCTGGACCATTTTGTGTTGTTGAGCCTACGTTAGAGTTTGGTCTAACTTTTCAATTTATGTAAAAGATAAAATGGTCTACAAATGAAAATTTTGAACACTAAATCATCTTTTAATTCGGTTGGGTTTTTGGCAATACAAAATCTCTTAACATGAAGATTTATTAACTCTGTTTAACAGCTGTGAATGTTTGGTTTTCTACTAACCAAATATTGTGTTTTTGACGCAACATCTAAATATATAGTAGGAGGAGAAATGCATCAGCTATCTGATTTTCAATCAAGTAACAGTATCCCATTGTCAAGGTAAATGCGAGAAAAAATTTAAGTCGTGTATTCCTTTTTTGGCTCCGAAAAGAACCAGGAGAGATTCTTTTCATGCTTACGATATATCTGCTATAGGAAATAACGAGTTAATGAATAGGTAGTTACTTCCAGATTCTCTCCAAAATGGATCAAGAGGAGACGTGTGCACCTGAGTACTTATTAGCAGCTCAAATGCGTGTGTGACATAAAGCAGACTCCGGGATGTTCATTGACTTGCTAGGCAGGGCTACGAGTCTGTGAAGATGGCCAGTATCTAGTTTGTCTCTCCTCCATAGTTGACCTCACGCTGAGCCAATGATGAGAATTGGGCCTCGGTCAGGCCCCCACCGACTCGCACTTTTGCGAATGCCTTTTTGGGCCAAACAAGTCTTTTACAGCCCTATAGTGTATGTGCCTTTATGATGGTTTGGTTACAAGATTTAACCACTGTTAAAAAGTTAGTTGGTTGTTTAGAAAATTAATGCAATTTACAAGTACTCATTTCTCAACAAAGCAGCAGTGAGACTCAGCAGTGCAGACGCCAAGTCAGTGATGTTCCAAGGTTCCCAGATAAGGCACGTTTTGGGAACATCCGACGGAGAATGATTAAAGCAGTACGCACAAATGCTAATACATTGTTTAAATTCCAAAACGAAGTACATTAGTGAATTTAATGCTCAACACCGTGGTGTAACAGGGTTAGAGGTCAGTCTTTGAACCTGGATTCCTGAGGACGTCTTCCGGCCACTTCCAATTCTTCCTCCACCTCCTCATCCTCCTCCTCCTCCTCCTCCTCCTCTTCATCTTCTTCCGTGTTATTAAGATGAGGTCCTATGAGGATTTTTGAGTTACTGACAGACCAGGATGTCAGGAGGAGATTAATCGGGATTATTCCCCAATGTTGGGTGAGTGGAAAGCACTTTCCATCAAAATTCCTTAAGGAGGACTTCTTGTGAAGCCCTACAGGCCAGCAGATCGTGATGATACAGAACCCCACCATGGAGTTGCATCCCTTTCAATGGATTTTTAATCAAAGCACCGTCCTTTATCTCCACTGAGACCAGCTTAGTTAACTTCCGCCACTGCTCTTCGACGTTCAAAGTCTTCCACGGGTTTCACAGCCTCTGAATCACTTCAGAAGCCTGCGGGCACCACTTTTTTACTCCACTTTCGTTTCTTCACTTTTCTGGTGGTCCTCCATACGAGCGATAGTCATCTTCAAAGTCGACTATTCCTCCTCCTCCTCCTCCTCCTATAAGAGGCTGAACAGTGAAGAAAGTTGATTTTACACGATATTCGAGCTTGCTTGAAGCTGCTTGCACCCTCTAAGAGTTTCATCTTTGGAAGCCTCAGGAGTTACTTGCAATCTTATCAACTACATCCAATAAGTTAGTTCATATCCTGGCCTTTAAGAAACCTCGCCTTATTTCGGAGGACACTATAATCAGGCTTTGAGAATATGATTAATAAATCCCAGAAATTAGAAGGTCGAAGCTTAAGAAACGAACTTTGAAGTGGCCTTACGTCAGCTGCCAGTGATTTCAAGAATGTTCACAACTAATCGGTGTCCCGACTTTAACTCTTGTAGGATCTATAATAAATGCGCTATCACTTTGAATACTGGAGAAGATATAACGCTCGTCGTTGGCTTCAGAGCGGATTCAGGCGAGTACGCTCCATCCCGATTCTCTACACGGTGCACTTGTGTTTGATCAAATCTACCCACGCAATTTATCTAGTCGCTTTCTGTGTTTAATGTCTAGTCTTGTAGCAAAAATGAAACATATTGACTAAGAGTAGGTAAAATATCTTAAATTTTCATCTAAACTGATAGTTTCAAGCCTAGGGTTTCGGATAAGCCCAGAGATTTTCAATAATTCCTCTGTTATCATAATTCCGATAATATGATTCATGCAGAGCCCTGAAACTAAAAAATCTGGAATAAAATATTAATTCGAACACAATATTTATTGACTTCTATACTAAAATCAACACAGTTGGACATCCTATCAAAGTTGTTTTCAATCGAACTCAGGTCTCGTAAAAAGGATGTTCTGGGTGACTCCTCAGACTAAAAGAGGAAATGAACAATAGAAAAAGTTCAAACAAATTGACTAAAAAGGCTATTTTATTTTATTCTTACCCCAACATCTGAAACACCTTCACATTTGAACCACAGGTATTTAGCTTGTCCATCTCCTCTTTCGATAGTTCAAAATCGAAAATCCATCGGTAGCAAATCAATCAATGAAGGGACAATGAAATACCCACCAATCCATTTAATTTGATTCGCTCGGGAGAGACGCTCTTGCTAAGCACCACGATGCCGCGTTGTATGGCGTGACGAAGCAGCACTTGGGCAGTTGTCTTGCCGTGATTTTTCGCAATCTCAGTCACCAGAGGATGGGTCAAAAGGGACGGGATTCTCCCTCTAGAGTGGGTGTGAACGAATCTTGCTAGGAAACGTACCCAGCGACACCGGGTGAACCAAAAGGCGAGTATCCCTCGACCACAATGCCCCTGGTCTGGCAAAATTCAATCAATTCGGTGTTGAGCCAGTGCAGGTTGACTTCAACTTGGTTTACAACTGGAGCTACGTTTGTCGCCTTAGTAATGCGTTCGATTTGTTCTGAATTGCAATTCGATACACCGACTGATTTCGTCAATCCGACTGAAACTAACTCCGTCATCGCCTCAAATATTCAGTTTTTCATAGTTTTTGCATACCTTCCATGTATCTTCCAGTGGATGGTTCTCAATCTCCATGGTCTTAGCGTCATTAATATTGTAATCATATTTGGGGCGGAAAGGAACGGGAAAGTGGATCAAATAGAGATCCAAGTAGCCCACACCCAGATCCGCAATCGATTTTTCACAGGCAGTACGAACTTTGTTTGGATCATGGCTGTCACAGAATAACTAGAAATATTGACAAAAAAATTTCGAAAAAATGCGAATACTTTTGCAGTGATGAAAAGGTTCTCTCGCTTCAAATTCAGCTTTTTCACAGCGTTTGCGATACCTTTGCCAACTTCCTTCTCGTTATGATAAGCTCTGGCACAATCTATGTGTCGATATCCAGCCTCAATAGCGAGTTCAACCGCACGTGTAACTTCATCTGGTGCAGCCTACAAATGTGACATTCAAGGAATTAAAAGTACTGAAAGGTTCCAAACGAAATTTGAGGAATCTCTGAAGACAAGCTCTTATCAAGTGGGTAGTCACTGGTCACACTCGAACAAGTGCATGCTTTTCATGGTCAATATATATAATTCATGGTGTATTAAAACAAAGCATTACTTTAGAGGAACAAAATTTTATTGCAAAACAAGCAGTACCACCTGTCATAAGCAATGTTTTATCCTATCAAAAGGTTACAAATGAGGACTGAGCCATAATCTCTACAAGTTCTAGATTATTATATTGAAGTGAATGTCATCCTGTCTATTCTGCCATAGGATATCATTTCCTACTTACAAATTGCTCATTGTAATGGCTTTCCAAGTTGTCTCACTGGCTTTAGGTTATAACTTGTTGGGGTAAACCACGAACAGCTTCTATTTACCGATATTGGTCGCAAATACTAACAGGAGGTAGTTTTGCAAATTTCTGCATTCTTACCTTTTCTCATTTAATACTCTCTCATTTGCCTTTTTCAATTTCTGGGTTTCTTGAATATATGTTAGTAATGATTCATTCGAGTGCGTCTTTTGAGGAAAGCCGCTCCCTCACATCTTTCACGGTGCCACAGTTTCGTTTTCTTCTGGAATTTAAACTAACAAGCCAGCATCTTGATCTGAGAACCTAGATATTGTGTTTTTCATTCTCAGAAGTATTTTTTCTTAGTTGGAACAGCTGAAAAAAACAATAACTTCCCCCAATGGTCTAATGTCTACTGGCACGTAAAACGCAGCAAAGCACTTTTCACAGTAAACACAAGTCTTATAAACGCCGTCCGTATTCTGGATGTCACGAAACCTAAAACCAGCCATGAGTTATGCATACGTGCTCTTTTCGTGTAAAGTAGAATGTATTTGCAGCTTTACTTACTGAGATACATTGGACGACAACTTAACCACATCCAAGCCATAATCACAAGGTACCTCTCAAAATTAGCGATGATTTCAAAGACAACGCCTTTATTACAACAAGAGCTTTAGGAAATTGGAAGAAACTGTGTAACGATCTAGTGAATTTTTCGGCCAGTGTCCAGATGGATTTGAATATTTCCCTTCTTGTGTTCAAATTCTCACTTTGAGGAAGCTAATCTCTGAGCTGATTGGATAGTTTGCTTGAATGGATCGATTCGATCCATATTGTGCCGAAAATCATTAGAGCTAAAACTCGGGAATTATCCAAGTTTCTCAGTCATCGGCGGGCATCTGTATTTGAAGCAAATTTACAATTTTGAGATATCATTGCATAAGTATGAAATTGTACTGTAATTAAAGCAAACAAACATTCCCTTATAGCAAATTGCCAACTGCATCCTCCATTTGATGGTGAAAGCAATGTGAATGTTTGCCAGACATGCTGTTTAAAACTGCATTACTAACTGCTTAATAACTTTGAAGTGAGTTCACATGGAATGTTGAAATGATCCTTTTGAGGCTTCAACGCCACTCATGTGCTCGTCGAAGTATTTAAAAGTCATTGAATATCTATTTAGATTTCCAATGCTCTGAATTCCTGTAAACCGAATTCTGTGAACTGAAGGAATCGCCTTTTAGTTTAGGCGTCTTCACTGACCTATCGCTGCCGCTTTGTTGAGAAATGAGTTCTTGAAAATTGCATTAATTTCTACAACCCACTAACTTTTTAACAGTGGTTAAATTTTGTAACAAAACCATCATGAAGGCGCATACACTATAGGGCTGAAATAGACTTGTTTTGCCTAAAATGGCATTCGTAATAGTGCAAGTCGGTGGAGGCCTGACCGAGCCCCAATTTTCATCATTGGCTCAGAGTGAGGTCAACTATAGGGATGAGACAAACTAGATACTGGCCATCTTCACAGACTCGTAGCCTTGCCTAGCAAGTCAATAAACACCCGGAGTCTGTTTTATGCCACACAAACTTCACCCCTTTTCGACTCACTAGAGCAGGTCTTTTCCCCTTCTCATTACTTTATTTAAAAGCCCTAACTGCTGAGAGTAGATTTGAACATTCGGGTTTGCTGTACTAAGTAGTGAAAATGCCGAGTGTATCTTTCTTTGGCCATCTCAACAAAATGAAATAAGAACGTATTTCCCATGAAGTTCCCTTCTCGGTTGGGGCTGTGACTGGGTATTCTCCTCTTTATGAAGCCACTGTCTGAGGGGCCTAAAATTTCGATAAGAAAGGCATTTTCGTACCGCAAACCAACTTCTATTAGTTCTTCCATTCACACATTCCGTTGTATATTTAGAAAATTATATTTATAATTCTCCGATTATCTTAAAACTGTAATTTATTTATCTTTCGCTATTATCTGTATAATATGTACAGTTGTTTAAGTCGTTACTATGACGCCTTGCACTTTGTTAAATAAACTTTGGAGTTACGACGCGTCCCGTCTCTTGTGGGCGTTATCGAACGTAACGCGTACTAATCAAACTATTTTAGGTAGCATAGCAATTCCGTACTTTGCATTGCATTCCTCACTGGAAACTGCTGCTGAGTTTCCTTTCTTGAACTCATAGAACAGTATTTGCTCAAATGATTCTTGAGTACTTCCATTTAACCATGGTTTTAATAGCAAAATTTTTTGTTCTTTTATCAAAATTGTATCATTATAAATACCTAGCAACATAGGATGAATGGCCAGTTGCATTATACATTATGATGTACTCATCAACTTTCTTTCAAGTTTAAAAAAAGTTACAAATTAGACAGAACTTATGGGACCACCTGAAAAAAAACAAGATCGGATTTCGGAAAATTCATTGTCTGAGACACGATCTGTGAGCTTAGTGGACATGATCCAACGGCCACTCTAGCTACTGCATTACGCGAACTGGTAGACTTAACCTGAATAATGACGTCGAACTTGATCTAGCAAAGAGTTTTCCATTTATCAGCAAGGGACTCACTAATCACATGGGGAGATCTCGAAGAAATATGGCATGGAACTACCTTATTGGGCTGTTGGTATCTCAAAGCAGTGGGCAATGAATCGATGTAATACAATTGGGGTGTGTCGTGACTTTTTGAACTGTACAACCTAAGAAACGTATTGGATAGAAAAGTCCGTCTGAGACTGATAAATTCACATTTCACGTTTTCAATGAAATAAAATAAGAAATATACTCAACATGAAGTCGTCGAGGTGATTTCCACAAATGATAGGCGACTTGTATAAGTGCTTCCTGGCAACCATTCGACCAGCTCAAATCCAAAAAATGCAAATAACGGAGCAGCAGTTGACAAACGCAAAGCAATATTTAATGCCTAAGAACAGCAGCAGCAGAAGATACTTGCTAACGGGTATAGAAAATTATTAGCTTTAAATATTTAACTCCAACTCCATATAATTCCGCTGAAATGTTCAAATGATATTGTAAGCAATTTTCTTTAGACAAATAGTAGGAGGCATTAAATTTGAATTTATCATTGAGATTCCATAATTAAATATTTGCACACTAGATTGATAATACTATTTAATTAGAATGTTCTAAAATAAGTTGGAGCTATATTTGCTAATAAATATTTTCGAATATCAACCTCTCCATTCTTGGTTTAAATTGATGAGCAAAGCTTTTAGCATTGACCTTGAAAAGGCGCCCACTTGTTCGATTAAGTCCGTTTTGCGCGCACTTGGCAGAGCTAGGCTGAAGGATGAACAACGTTCCCAGTTTGATGCTGAACACTGGGCACAAGATCCCCCAGATTTCATTTGGAACTTTTGATGTACTTGTGATATCTTTAATCTAATGTTTATAGGCTGCACCGGATCTAGTTACCCATTCAGTTGAGCTCGCTATTGAGACTGGCTATCGACACATAGATTGTGCCGCGATTTATGGAAACGAGAAGGAGGTGGGCAGAGGTATCGCAAACGCCATGAAAAAGCTGAATTTGAAGCGAGAGGACCTTTTCATCACTTCAAAAGTATTCGCATTCTCTCGATTTATTTTCGATATTTCTAGTTATTCTGTGACAACCATGATCCAAAGAAAGTTCGTGCCGCCTGTGAAAAATCGATCGCGGATCTGGGTGTGGGCTACTTGGATCTCTATTTGATTCACCTCCCTGTTCCTTTCCATATTAAAGAGGGTTGTGAATTCAACATCGATGATGCTAATACGATAGTTCTTGAGCACCGGTGCTTGGAAGACACATGGAGGGTACGTTGAAATCCTTTAAAAGGCTAAGAAACTAAGGCAATGACTGAGTTGGTTCCAACCGGATTGGTGAAATCCGTCGGTGTATCGAATTTCAACATAAAGCAAATTGAACGCATGATCAAGGCAACAAACGTGGTTCCCGCCGCAAACCAAGTTGAAGTCAACCTGCACTGGCTCAACACCGAATTGATTGACTTTTGCAAGTCCAAGGGCATTGTTGTCGAGGGATACTCACCCTTCGGTTCGCCCGGTTTCGCTAAGTAAGTACCTTCGTTTGCCAGAGCAGATAATCAATTTCATAGAGAGCATCTTAAGGTGTCTCTTTTGAGTCACCCTGTGGTGACTGAAATCGCGAAAAAGCACAACAAGTCAACGGCGCAGGTGCTGCTGCGTCATGCCATACAACGCGGTATCGTGGTGATTAGCAAGAGTGTCTCACCTGAGCGGGTGAAAACAAATGGACTGGTGGGTCTTTCATTGTCTCTTTACTCAATGACTATTGATAGGTTTTCGATTTTGAATTATCGAAAGAGGAAATGGACAAGCTGAATACCTGTGGTATGAACAAGAAAGTGCTTCTGATGCCGGCGTAAGGAGTTGATTGATTACTAGTCTATTTGGTGGATTTGTTAACTATATTTGTGTTTCCTGTTTTAGACTGATGGGTCACCCAGAATACCCGTTTAACGAGCCCTGAATCCGATCGCTAATATCGTTAATTGAAACTTGCTATAATAATTTGATCTAACCGTGTTCGTTTTAATATGAATTAAATGTATAATGTAATGCCCTAAAATGTTTTCTGTATTTTGTTGACTTCAGGACGTAGCAGGCCACAATTTATCAAACTACTCCTTAAATTAGGGTCGGAATTCCTTGACCTTTATAGGGAATGTTAGTCTTGGAATTACTGGTTTGGATAAATATTAAGACATTTCTTGGCTTGCATTCCGTCTTACAGAGTATTAGGCATAACTTTAGAATGCAAAATCATGAATGTAGAATCACTGGAGTCTTTTTTGACTTCTTTTTGAAGTGCCCCTTAAAAGAGGTGTTAAAGTCCTGAACTCGTGTTGATTTGTTGTGAGGCAGTCTACCGTTGAGTTCCCTACAAGATGGATTTACTACCCCTTTAAGCTCGTCCCACGCTCGGAGGGAGAAGAGAGGATTAGGCGTGAGCACCGGAACGTTTACTGGGGAAACGGCTTTTGTGCGTGTTGCACTGGTGGGTTCTGGGGTGTCCGGTAGCTAAGTTTGGGAAAGCCTTCGTGCGAGCCCAAGTAAATGGTGTCGATTGGATTCTGTGGTCCGCCACGATGTGTGGTACCTCAACTTCGTTCAGATCCATTTTCAGCAGTTTGGGCGTTTGAAGAAAGCTCTTGGGTGGTGTTTCATAAAGACAATGCACGCCCCTCAACACGGCAAGAATCACACCACAAAAGATCAAAGAGTTACCTTCTTGAAACTAATACTTTGAGTTGCACTCAACTATTTCGATGGATTAGCTGGCTGATTGGCCCATGGTGAGTAGAAATTAACTGAAAGAGGTCTCAGTGGGGGGACTAGCCATTACAACTACGGGTTGGTTGGGTGCGTTCCTTAATCCATAGAAAAGAGCATTCTGGCTGATAACTGAGACAACTTAAACGTACTATTTAAAGTCGGACCATGTCTGCATTATTAATAGTGCGTTCAAACATGATTTGCTGACAGAGCCTTTGGATCGTAATAATCGATGTGGTGTTCATTCCGCAACACAGCGAGTAACTTCTCTTTTAAGTATATGAATAAAAAATTGAATAATTTAATAAGCTGATTAAAAGCAGTTTCAATAACGAGCAGTCTAATCTATTCGTTTTTTACGGAAAATTGATTTAATTTACAAAAATACAGATATGCAGCAACTTGTGTCGAAATGTTAGGCGCCTTAAACAGTGGCGCCTTGAAATGAACTTCGTGGGGCAAAGGTTCTTCTTCGATGAATATGATGCATTTTGAAATGCAACCATCCAATGCAGCTACCATTAGTGCTCAGTTCTACTGTAGGCAGCAATGAGGGCTTTTGAACGGCCAAACTTTGAGAAGGAAAAAGGCCTGCTCTCGTGGATCAAAAGGGGTCGTTATGGCAACGCAGTACCTCACCAAGCGGCCTTCATGAATCCTCACCTTAGTAAACTCTTTTTACCCTTTTCTGATTTCCAAGTTTTCTACAAATTCGAAATTGATCCTGGAACCTGAAGATGACTCCTCGTGAATAGGAATACTGCTTCGACCACTTGGCTGGGGACCACAATAGCAGCTTCATCTGTGGTGATAGTTGCCTCAACCAGAAATTACTCCTCTTTGTCTGCTGTCAGTTATTCGCAGGTGATATTTTTTCAATTTACTTTTAAGTAGCGCCGTTTTTTAGGTTTCTAGGGATCCTGAGCAAAGGTCAACCGAAAAGTAACCTATTCCTTTTTCGAGGTTTTCTAAATGCCTCATTACAAAGCCTCAATAGTATATACTCAAAGGTGCTGTAACTTGCTAGAATTTTCGGTTTTGTTCATTTTTCTTTTGCAAAAAATTCCCGGAGCTTTTGATCCACTGTCCACTGGCCAAAACTTGCAGCATGCTTTCTAGTGGCCAAAACGCAATCACACATGCCGTAAATTTATACGTTTTGATTTACAAAAGCACTTGTCACGGACTACCTCCCAAAAATCCTTCAGGTCACTCTGTGAGCTAGAAATGGCACTTCTTCTGATTTGTTTTGGTTTTTACTACTAGGGGTTGATTGAATCGAAGGTTCCGTAACGCCTCTGGGGCCAACCTATCATACAGAGAGATTGCAGAGTCCCAGTTGCGATTTAGAATAGTGTTAATTGTAAATTGCCGCCGATCCATAGGAAATGGTAAAGCACGAAACTGCCTGATTGGGAGATACTCTTGGCTAATCTATTTCATTTAAATTGTCAGCAGCTTCGAAGCTTTCGAGATGTTTGAGGCTACTGGTCCTCTCGAGGTGCGGTTGTCTTCAAAATTTCGATTAATTCTTCGAATAGCCGAATCCACTTGTAGACTGTACTCTTATAGGGAAGAGCATGAATTCCGTTATTTTTATGCGAATCCTCAATGATCTGTGATCTGAAATGTAATGCCTTGTTTAACTTTGCTAATTGTGAATCATTTAAAATTATAAGAATATGTTGACCCTCTTTATTATAGGCCATCCCATAAGTTCTGTCAGAAGTTTTGATAAATCAAACAAGTGACCCAAAGTTTCATTTAACTAAATACTCAATCATCATTATTATTTCTATGCACTCTCTGCCACCTACCATCAAGCTTATAAACACAATTCTTGGAAAATTCATTTGGTCTTGATTCGTAGAGCACATATACCACTTTCAACCTGTTCTTCATTTCAAAAGCTGGTCTTTCTTCCTAATAAATTCATTTAAAATAAAGCTCCATTAAAAACTATAAAAAACTGTTTAGATTTCGTTCAAATGAAAGGGGATGACTTGTTAGCGATACTATTCCTCTAGTCCAATATGGTAGTAGTATACACCTTTAAGTTTATTGCCTCTGAATCACACAAAGCACTTGTCACACAATTCATAAACAGTAGCCCTTAAAACTTTGAAAAAATTTCCGAAAAAACCACCCAGCTCCTCAACGGCGCACCAAAATACCCAAACCCTGGATGTTCGTCTGCCTACCTGCCAGCCATTGCTTACGTACAGACAAAGAATGTGCCGATTAATCCCCGGAGTAAACCTAGTTCATTGTGCCAATGGGCGTGCCACTCTAAGTGGAGCGCAATTAATTTTTTGTGCCATGTGTATCTATCTGTTGACATATGCTGAGTAAACAAGTGCCTTGAGAACAAAATCGATGGAGGTTCGTCTGCATACCAGCATTTGTTTAGGTTGTAACAAAGCAATGTTGATTATGCCTTGGAGATTTAACCAATCGCTCCAATGGACGTGTCACTCAAACCAGAGCTCCATTGGTTTGTTGGCATTGATTTCTTGTTGACAGAAGGTGAGTAAACAAGTCCTTTTAGAACAAAAGTAGTAGGTATCTGTGCTTGGGTAACCAGCATGCTAACTAATTAGCACTTGGAAATTCAAAGACAAGGTGTTGGTTGCGGGTTATTGGTTAAGATAGCATGGAAATGTGGTCTACGATGGTAAATCAAAGAGGTTGCAAAAGTTTTTTAGGAGCGGAGAAATAATCACAGGGTGAATGGCCCACTTTTAGTTAACTGTATTCAGTTTCATGCTAGTTGGACTACCCTGCAAGATCGAATTTCAAAGTTTCGGTAAAGTTCCGTCGGAAAGTATCAGAGATCATGGAAAAGGTCCGTGGAACTGGTGAGCGAGTCCAGAGTGTAAAAGTGGGTTAAATGCATCAAAGAAGGAAAAGGTGACTTTGGAGATGACCCTAGCTGGCACAGAAGACCTGGAACCTCACAAATTTGTTTGTCTGTGTAAACTGGAAACGACAAGTCAAAATGGTTTTTGTAAGGAAACATTTAACATCTAAGTAATTAAAGATTGAAAATAGAATTTAGAAGACATTTTGAAGGCGAAACGGTTTGATTAGTTAAAATGTATGCACTAAATGGAACACTTTTGACATGATTGAACATCGTAAGTTATGTCCCATTAGTAATTGACGAGATTCACGTTTCCGATGTGGATGTTTACCAGCTATGCTGTTAACAGACTTCGTTTGAAGAAGCCACATTTCTTTGTCGCTTCAAAGTCGGTGCACATGGGTGGTGTTGCCAAGCATGCGAGTCACCAATTTCAATGCACACCTAGTTAACTTGCGGTGAATACACCGGATGTTAATGGACTTTGTGTTGGCACTATTTATATTGTTGTCCTAAAGTTAATAAAGTGCTTAAAGCAGTCCACGTTCTTCTTAAAGGGGTTCCAGTTCAGTTGTTCTGGAGACCATTGTCTGAGACACGATCTCTGAGCTGATTGGCTGTAATTGAACTAATGAATTGGACCTCGGATAGCGTGAATTGATTGATTCGGCCAATATTACCAGCTAACTAAGGATTTATCGATGTCTTCGTTTCAATTTAACTGTTCACCTTATAGCTACACCCGTTTCACAAACAAAGTCTTTATTCAGTTTGATGGTGGAAGCAATGTGAATGCTTACCGCATATGCTGTTAAATGACTGTGTTTCGAAAAGTTTGATTTTCATGTTATTTTTGGGTGACTTCAAGTAGATGTTTGAAGAAGTCCTTTCACGGTTTTAACCAAACACATAGAGTCGACAAACCAATTTAAAGTTATCAATATATGAATCCACAAGAAAAGCTCTAGCTCAACTGAATAAAGCAATTTCGAGTCTGAATTTTTAAATTAGAATCCAAATACTGACCCAAAAGTGCCGAATTTCGATCAAACAGTGTACAGACGAAGTAAAGTGTTCATATTAATAGACAAGGATTTCATAAAGTAGTCGTTTTAATTAGCTTGATATGACTTCAAGAGGTTGAAACAACGATTAGAGTTGTCGTCAGGTGTTTGACCTGACCAACCCATATGAATGAGGCAACGAATTATTTTGCTTAAAAATAACTGCCTAAAAGCACTGCTTTTGCATGGCGCCAGCCAGCCAAGTCTTTTTATTACCTTCCTATAAAGAGTGTCGTAAATAACAGACTGGCATGCATTCACTAGGTTCTATAACATGCAGTGCAGGAGTGAATTCATTTTGGCTCTTAGCAAGGTGGCGAGTTATATTCCGTAGAACCGGAAGTCGACGAGAAGACAACTGCCTTCATCGGATTGCACAGCTGCCCTTTTCTTTGTTCTGCCACCTTGTTCGTAGCTATAAGGGCTTTTGTTCCCATGCGCCATTCCTAAATTACGCGATGATTCTAGTTTATTTATCTGGGTAAAGTGATTACTACTTTAGTCTGGTCCATTTAAATTCGAGGTTGATATCTGAGCTGATTGGCTGTGATCGAGTGGCTGGCTTACGTAAATCGATCAATTCGATAAACAGAATACGGAAGAATTTGTAGTGTGGAAACGTAGTTGTAGATAAACAACCAAATTTAAAATTCCTCTCAAATCAACTATTTAAACGTCGCAAAATATAAATCCAAAATTGTCTTGCATCTACGTGATATCATGAAAGAGTCTTCATTGGATGAAGTGGTGAAATCAATGTGAATGTTTACCAGAAATGCTGTTGATAAACCACTTTTGGGATTCTCAAACTGCCTAGTAACTTTGAAGTGCTTTCATATGAGCCGATGTGAAGATCCTTTTGAAATTTAATCACCATTCATGTGGTCATCGAACAAATTAAAAGTTGTTAAACATCTGCTGAGAATTCCAATACTTTGAATTCATTAGAAAACAAATAAATGGCTTTTGAGTCTCATTTTATAAATCGGAGAGGGACTAGGGACTGAATTGAGCATTTTTGATAAGAAACATGGGTGTAACATTTCGATTTGAATTCTGTGAACCTATCCGAACTTCATGCAGTGAAGTAGCAGGAGGAGAGCGATTTCAGAGTCCCTTTTTTCAAAACTCAACAAATCCTCGTAGGGACTCTTTTGAAAGAGAGAAGAATAAGAAGAAAAAGAAGAAGAATCATTATTCGGTCCCAGAAACGTCCCCCAGAAAAATGAATAAAACCAAAATT
>JAUOZQ010000219.1:0-72772 GCA_030710315.1 Anomotaenia brevis
TAAAAACATCAAATTTTAGTACCATGTAAAACAATTTTTATACCTCTTTTTGCTTTGTATGAGAAATATATCTCAATTGTTTTATAAAGGCTCTAGGGTTATTGACTATCACCAAGGTCGTCGGAACGATTATAAAGTGTGGCGCCCTTGCGTTTAGATGCTGAATTGCTTATTGTCTAGTCATGGCTCCCGTTCTTGGTTATTGGGCTATCAGAGGGGTAAAGCAATTTGATAAGAAAGATTTTGATATGAGGTACAAATTTGATGAATTTGTTTTCATTTTCAACAGCTGGCAGAACCCATCCGTCTGCTGCTGAAGTACCTTGGAGTTGAATATGAAGAGAAGATGTACACATGGGGACCTGCCCCAGATTATGACCGCAGTCAGTGGCGCAACGATAAGTTTACTCTGGGACTTGATTTCCCCATTGTATGGCTTGCATTTAGTCTTGACGCCATCTTTAGTTGCCTTACTACATTGAGGGAGATTTCAAAATTACTCAATCCCTAGCCATCCTGGAGTACATAGCCGACAAGCATGATATGGGTAGGAATGGCTTTAGAGTAAATGTGAATCATTTCAGTTCCGGACTGCAGGGAGACCCGCGCCATTCTCCACATGATCGCCAATGATGTCATGGATTTGCGAAATAGTTTTGGCAGAATGTGCTATGGCTCTGGTCCTGTGAGTCTCATTCTCCATCGAATTAGTCACGATTGTTATATTGCTTTGCCTGAAGGCATGCTTTCCGTCTCTTTAGGCCGATGCTAAGGAGTTGTTCATGGTGGAATTACCCAAGAAACTCGGGATCTACCAGAAATACCTGGGTGACCATGACTGGCTCACGGGAGACAAGGTTATTTAATTGTGTTTATTGAATCAAATTCTGAATTTTCAGTAGTATTGTGCGCATACGTGTCGTGGTCCTTAGTATTTTTGTTTCAATCTATTCATTGTAGATTAACTACCCAGATTTCTTCCTCTGTGAATTTTTGGATGTTCTCGTGAAGTGGGACTCGAAAGTTCTCGATGAGTTCCCCAAACTGAGGGCCTATCTGCACCGCTTTGAGGTAGGTTCTCGCAAAGCGAGCAAATTGAATGGACTCACATCAATCGATTGATTGGTTTTGTTTTCTCGCCTCTCTTGTCTAGAACTTGCCAGCCCTGAAGGAGTACATGGCATCGAAGGAATTCAGGACGCGTCCCTGCAACTCCGTAACGGCCAAGTGGCTTGGCGATTCCGAGTAGACATTGTTTTGCTCTGTTTACGAATCGAAATTGTGCTAAATGTTATAGGTATTTGAAATAAATCAACTCTCCCTGATTTACTGAAATCTCTGTCCGTTTTCTTTTGTAAAATAGTTAATTTGTGGACTAATGCGTTAAGTTAGTATCGACTTTCGATTTGTTATCTCCGAAAGGCAGTCAGTTAAAGGACGAAAATTTGAGAGTTTATACTGCATCCGATAAAATTGAAGGTGTTCGGTGGATTCCTATTTTTACTAATCAGTGTCCTTTGAATACCCGAAACTCGATGAAAGTGTAGACATGCTGAGAGGCAACGGATTTGGTAAAATCCAACAAATTGGTTGTTTAGGGTCTTTATGATGAAGCTTAAAAGATAACAGCATTTGAGGGGAACAAAAGAAGAAGCTGAATAGGGAAATAGTGCTAATCTTAAATGCTTCCCTCAGTGCGGCGTAATCCAGAATTTAAGTGACTATCACTTTAAATAATAGTTCCAAACTCGTCCCAGGTAAGAGAAAACCGGGGAAGTATAAACTTGTATTGGGAGAAATGACTAGCAGGCGATGGAGGAGGTTTTGTTAGCATCCTGTCACACGGAGTTGTGTACACTTATTCTCGTGATAGGACACAAATTGCGATTGAGCTATTTGTGTTTGGTTCATGTCGTTAGCGTCCTATCCACATCAACGCGGCGCATAAGCGCTACATACGCCTCGCGCTTTGAATCCGTAGTCAAATTTGATGATGGAGAAGAGGTCAAGTTCAGGAGTTTGGGAGTTTGATTGGTTGCGATGGCTTTGGAATCTGGTTTGACGGGTTCTTCGTGCCGGGGAAATTTGCTATCTGCATTTGACAGTCCTCCATGAAAGCGACTTTGAGTCTGTCAATACCCACCTCCGTTTCCTTCCCATTGAGTAGAATATCTGGCCGGTTTTCTCCGCACGTCTGATCACTTTGAAGGGCTCATCATAAGGCGGTTGCAGCGGCTTCCTTACCTCATCGCAAAGTAGAAACACGAGAGCCGAGCGGTACATCTTATACTGCTTTTGCCAGCATGTGCTTTGCAACTGGTTTTCATTGGAACGTGTTTTCATTGGCTATTCATGACTTCAGGCAAGTGCCATGGAGGAGATGTGCATGTGGGATTTACCGAAGAAACGCAGAAACTACATGAGATATCTGGGTGCTAAATAGTGGCTCACTGGAGAAAAGTTACCATTCTATCCAGAGTTCTGCCTCGGTGAGATCCTGAATATTCTGATGCAGTGGAATGCAAAATGCTTGGATAACCACCCGAAATTGGGGGCTCACCTCGATCGCGTTGAGGTAATATGACAGCCTGCACTTCGTTGAATACACTTTGAGTCACGGCACGTTCCGTCTCTTTGAGTCGTGATCCACTTTAGGTAGCACATGACCTCCGTACTTTGCACTGTGCGGACGCAGCAAATTGAAGTACTTCTCGCGACCTTAACTAACGCTTTATATAAACAAACGAAGACTCCAGATGAAATCGTTGATGAGATCCCCATTTTTGATCCAACCTTGGCCGATTTCCAGGTACGGATAAAGCGGTTCTCAGATACTATTTACTTAATGACTTCCGATATGTCCGAATCGACGAGGAATCGTTTTCTCCTACGGCGTCTTCGTAATAGAATGTACGAACTTTTATAAATTGCTTTCTTCCTAGAAAACCCGCGGAGCTATCATTCCATGCGACTATTGCAGTTCTACTTATCTTATATTCAGGCGATAAGTCTCTTTATTTAACGCACATTTCCGGTGCTTCGAAGTCGTCATGGAGCCTCGAGAAAGTATTAGAGAGAGGCGACGCAACCGTTTCTCGTCTCATTTTTATATTAGGCCTTAAGAGCCCCGAGTTATCTTCTGCTCGAGTCCAACTCATGGCGACGCGACTGCCCACGAGCTAGCGGATGTCTTCGTTCGACATCAGAATGTCGTGGCACACGCCGAGTTGGTGCTCAATACAGGAACCACGTCATTCCTGGCAAGAGCTCAGAACGGCCCAACAACAGGTGGAATCGAGCCAAGCAAGTTACTTTGTTGTAAGTTGTGAGGAAAATTCAACTTCTATCGAGACTACCCATTCATCAAGCACTTGTGCAACAAGTGCAATAAGAAAGGCCACTTCGAGCCATCGTTCGGGACGCGGTAAAGTGCAATCGAATGGCCTACGTGCCAGCCTACAGGCGACAAAGTACAGACGGAGATTTGTCCCTGTACTTATAGATGGGCACAAGATGCACCCACAGTTGGACGCGAGGTCAGATGTCAACAAATGCCTGGATTAAACTCGGGAGACCGAAACTGGAGGATCCAGAGGTTAACATATCCAGTGGTTCTGGTAATCAAATACCACTTTTAGGGTCTCTACGTTGTCAGGTAAGTGTTGCGCCTCTACCCGAAGGACAAATCTGGTCGGTCTGGACTTGATCGACAAACTCAATATGTGGTCGGACCTCGGACTGCAGACGGACCCTCGAATGACTCAGTCAGCCACCTCGGAGGTACGCGTTATGCTCGTGTTGAAGGACACGGTTGACAAACGTCACGCACCTCCTTCCACCGTGGAGACAAGGCAAAAGGCTGCCGCAGTCGCTCAACCGAACAAAGTGGTGCGTAGAAAATCCATCGATGGGTTATGCATTACGACCCAAGTGCAAGACGTGTGAACAACGCCAAATCGCATTGACAAAGCCGATGAAGCCGCATCTCTTCCCCACGACCAAGAAAATCGTTTTGTATTGAAAATCGTTTTCTTTGGGATGGTGAATTTGACGCTGTCATTGTGATACATTCCTAACACCACTGCACCGCGAATACCACAAAAGCTGGCCATTTAATCATGGACCAAATCAAATCAAATCGAATTTAAGGAGACACTTTCATTGGTAGATATTAGCAGATATTTTTTGTTTCACTTAAATAGTCTGCAAATTAAATTCGGCAGTAGACAAGCACCAGAAAAAGAACAAGGCGGGTCAGTTAAGCAAGGCACGTTAATTTATTTCAACGTTGTCAAACGTTCATCGGAGAGTTGTGGGAATTTTGAATCGTGAACAGTCCACTGGGCTGTGACGGAGTGAAATGGACGGGTTTTGAAGTCCTTCGAGGCCATGTAGTCCTTCAGGGCTGGCAAGTTCTAAGCAGGAAAGTGAGATAACATAATCAACAAATCGGTTGATGCAAATCGATTTCTTCCCTCACTTGTTATCATACCTCAAATCGATGGAGAGAAGCCTTCAATTGCGGGAAGTCATCGAGAACTTTTGCATCCCACTTCAACAGAACACTCACGGACTCAGCGAAGACGGAATCGGGGTAGTTGATCTAAAATGGACAAATGGAATATCAAAATTAAGGAAAAACTGAAAATTATATTCAGTAAATAGATCTAGCAAACCTTTTCTCCCGACAGCCAGTCATGGTCACCCAGGTAATTCACACAGATTTCCAATTTCTTCGGTAAATTCGCCAGGAACAATTCTTTGGCGTTCGCCTGAAGTTATAAAAGTAGTCTTTTAGACTAGGCTCTATATAAATTTATTGAAAAGCATTCAAAAAGGCCGATTCCATAGGACATTCTTCGAAATCACTCTGGATCATGAGGAGAACTGCACGGGTTTTTCTGCAGTTTGGAACTGAAAATAATACCCTTAATCGAAAACAATCCCTACCCATATCATACTTGTCGGCTATGCACTCCAGAATGACTGGATTGCGTAGGTTTAAAATACCCATCAATGTAGTAAAGCAACTAAATATGGCGTTAAGACTAAATGCAAGCCTACATTTGGGAAATCAAGTCCCAGAATGAACTTTTCGTTAAACCACTGACTGGAGTCACAATCGGGAGCCGGTCCCCATGTGTACATCTTTTCTTCGTATTCAACTCCTAGGTACTTCAGTAGCATACGGATGGGTTCTGCTAGCTGTTGAAGATGAAAACAGGTTCAATAAATTTTTATTTCATATCAACAACTTTTTTATCAAATTTGCTTACACCTCTAATAGTTCAGTAACCAAGAACGGGAGTCATGACGAACAAAGGCAAATAGCAACGCAGGAGCCAGACGCAAGAGGCTTCGCATTATACTCATTCTGACGCCCTTGGAGATAATCAACAAATAGAGGAGCAGTATAAAACGGTTAAAACATATTTCTTGCAACAAAACAATACAAGTTTTTAAGGAATTATTTACTTACATAAAATGTATTTATTATATGGCATTTTTAGGGCCTCAAAAGTAAAAAAATCCTGAGGTCACTTAAACTCATTTATAAATTATCTTGTTTTTTTGCTAAAAAGGGGCGATCCAGAGTAAGCTACTGGACATCTTGTATACGTTGCGTTGGAAATATTATTTAAATAGCGAATACAACTATGGCTTCATTAATATCCCTTGCATACAGGTTTTCTCTTATTCATTTATACATTTTAATAAAAGTAGGTGAAAAAAATGGCTGACTTTCTCCTGACAGCTTAACTGCGTTCACACACCAAGATCCTTTTCCAGGTCCTAATATTTCTAAGTGATGAACAAGAAAACTAGTTACTAGATACCCCTGAAAACCTTAGAATGCAGCGTTGGTTGGGCTGGAGTTGAATTCAGATGACTCTTAAATATATTTGCTTGATACTCTAGGCGTTCAGTACGCGGATGATGACAGGGGTAACCTGCTATTGATAGCCAAACCTCAGCCATTTCCCAGAGGATAGTTAACCTTTGGTGACAGATACAATAGCTTACAACTGCTCAGTCCCATTGTTAATATATTAAATATATATATTTAATATATATTTCTTCCAATCAAGCAGGCTTACCCTTTTGATTGGTAAATAAGCAAGAACAAGTGTCATGACGCTTAAAAATATATGACTCAACGACGGCTAGGCACCGAAGTCCTTCGATTTATATTCGTTCCAACGTCCTTGAAGATAAGTAACAGTGTTAGGAGCATTATAAAACTATTGTGCTGCACTTATTTTCTCTTAAAAAACTCATTATTGGCACGGAATATTTTCTATTGTTGTGTTTTTAATTAATATTGGGGCTTGTGATGCAGTTATTTTTTATTATTTTGAATGTAAATTGATACAACAATGCTTAAATTGGGATAGCACACTGTAGACAATGAGTTTATAAGACCCCTCAGCCCATGTCCATTGCTATGGGATTTACACGTGTCACTTCACATACGATGTTTTGTAAAGAAGTTAGGCTATTTATAGTCATTCTCAGCCCACCCTACAATAATTTGCATAAAGAACAATGCCATTTAAAAGGTTGAAGTGATGTAGCTTAAAAGGCATATTTATTGATACGATACCAATTAGCCACTCTAGGTGGTTTACCAAAAGATGTCTGATTCTTCTCACAGTGGCATAGGAATAGAGTTTTGGGATTCCGGCAAGTCAAATGCAGAAAAACGTTATCTAGAATTGTCTTTTTAAGGTAGCCCGGTCCAAATTTCTCGAGCTGGGTTTAATAAACTGTTTTGCTTCTTTCTTAATTTTTGGCCATTTATCTTCTCAAACCGATTAGTAATGAAGAGATCCCACAACATCTATGCCGCCAAAATGCATACTAATGAGCTCTGCGATTAATTACATGACAACGCTATTCCAAAATAGCCTTGTATTCATTCTCGTTTCGCTTTGATGTGAATTCAAAAGGTGAACGGCAAAAGTCCTCCAGAAGAATTTCTGAATAAAAAAATTGATAGAGAAGATAATTTTAGATTTAAGCTACTATTTCCTGTTAACCTCGGCAAACGACGATAATAAAGGTTATTACCTCCACTGTCCACCTTTCTACCACACAAAGACTAGGCTTTGTGTTACGTTAACAGAGCTGAGTCACACTTTTTCACACTGGCAAAAAGAGCTTCAAAAAAATGTTTTTTTATATCGATTAAATCTAGCTGCCAGTTTGAGATGACCTTTGCACTTTGGAATAGATTTTTGAACTCCTGAATTTCAGGTAGAGAAAAATGTTCCTCTTTGCAAAGTCTTCAAGAAAATATGCAACCAAATACGACACAAGGCTGCTAATTTTTTACCAATTAAAATAAATCTTTTAAGTAGTTTTTAAATAGTAATTTGATAGAAATAGAATGACAAATTTGAATTCGTGTTTTGTATTGGAGTTAGGAATAAATTTTTCTAGTTTAAAATTTGGTTGTTATAAGAGTGGAATAGACGAAAAAAACCCTACCTCTTAATCAATATTTAATGGAATATCTTGTTGCCAGATTATTCAGGTGGGCCAACAAAATAAGGAAAAGATAATAAAAAGAGGCAAGAAAAACGGTTACCATGGAGACCATGAGGTGTTGGTGGTTAATAACAAAGCAGCCTCTAAGCTGTAGCTGTAGCTGTAGCCTCAAAGACCACATTCCACTTTATTAATGCCAGATATTTTCTGCGTATTAAAACACCAGTCCCGACGTCTGCTATTATCGATTGGTCACCGATAACCACCGATTTTTAATGGTTCTTTACTTCACAGAAGTACACAATGAACCAAGAAATGGAGTACAGGTATATAAGAAGGACAAAATAATGGAAACACCTCAGAAATCAAATCTCTTGGATCTTTATCCATTCCAATTGTCAAATGTTGGTTCCAAATGGATTTTAGCCCCAATTCTACAGCTAAAACACCCTCACCCAGTTTTTTTAGTGACGATGGCTGCGGCTTCGGCGGAAATCGACTTCTCACTTGAATCTACCAAATCCTCATTAATGAGATGCTCAACTTCATTAGAATGTCTTCCTCGTGCCGCCAATCTCTAATAGTTCCAGCTCTATGGAATAATGCTGCATTACCATCATCTTGAAAGATGGCGGGCGTTCTCATCCGGAAACCGCAGTTCTTGAACAGCCATAGGAGGTTGAACTTGGTCGCCTGCTAAAATTCCTAAATAGTCGAGTCTATTGATTCTTCTTCCATTAGAGGAAATCATTCGCCTGGTGCCGAATTTCCAAGAAATATAACCACAGAACATCACAGAGCCTACGCCATGTTCCACGTTTGGGAGTAGACAGCAGTCTGGATTGAATGCGCCTTCTTTCGGCTTCTTCGGAGGTCGAAAATGAGGTGGGGATTTTCCACTCCACCACTCTAAACGCTTTGCAACATTTGACGTCTTTGAGACCAGCGGTTGCGTAATTTGCAGCTCTTCTGTGGTGGAATTCAGATTTTTGTCGCGAAAACTGGCTTCTGTAGGTGTATCGATTTTCACTCCTGTTAGCATCGATTTTAACCTGCGAAAAGACAGCTTCTCGAATTGCGAAAGTTTTAAAGGAAATTTAATGTTTATTTGAAATAAAATCGTTTTACAAAGCAATTTGAAAAAAACTAATTTGGTAACGAAGCTGAAATAAGGTTAATCGGGCAGTGACGGAGGCTCGATGGTAGATTTCTTCTTCAAATCGCTCCTAGGAAAGCGTATATGAATATTGTGCAGACTTTCAAAAGGACCATGTTGGGCTTCCCGATATGAATACAGCCTAGTGTAAAGAGCCACCTAGTGCTGCTTGTAGTCTCAGAGCTAGTTGTCTCAAAATTCATACTGCCGCCTTTGAAGTAGAGAAGAAGGAAAAACGTCGAATTGTTAGAAGGATGACAATCCGCGGTTCCTAAAATCACTGCAAAGCTCCTCAGTGAACACGGTTTTTGTCGCAGAGAGCGACGCAACTCTGAATTCCACCACGGAAGAAGAATCAATCAGCCTCAAGACGTCAAATGTTGCAAAGCGTTTAGAGTGGTGGAGTGGAAAATCCCCACCTCATTTCGACCTCCGAAGAAGCCGAAAGAAGGCGCATTCAATCCAGACTGCTGTCTACTCCCAACCGTGGAACAAGGTGATGGTAATGCAGCACCATTCCATAGAGCTGGAATTTTTGGAGAATGGCGGCACGAGGGGGACATTCTAATGAAGTTGAGCACCACAAGTGGGCACCACAGATCTCACCGAGCTCATAAATGAGTAACATTTATAGTCGTCGATTTGATGGATTCGAGTAAGAAGTCGATTTCCGCCGAAGCCGCAGCCATCGTCTCTAAAGGAACTGGGTGAGGTTGTTTTAAATGAAGAGTGAGCTTAAATTCCTTTGAAACTGTACACAATTTGTTTGAATCAAGACATGAGAGAATTGAGGCTGTAATTTTCAAGGTGTTTCCACTATTTTGTCCATTCCCTGTAAATCCATTTTTCACTCTCTTTTTGTTTAAATTTTTGCATTCAAATAATCAGCTATTTGCCTAACTGCATCTATTTCGTCCTGCAAAATGACCGATTCAATTTTGTTTAAAGGAGATAATTAATACGATTCCAGAGTTTGAGTGATATCAGTTATGCAAAGTAGGATAATCTTGCATCATTAGCAAATCAGACACAAAAATGGTCTGAAAGTAAACACTGCCAATCATTGCAATATGGCTCAGCCGTTTAATAAGTTGCACTTCAAATGTCAGGAATGTTATCTATTGTATTGATTACATTAAAAATTTTCCTTGGACTCACTGATTAGATGTGAGCACATTCTTGAGTCGTGCTACGGGAGTTGCGTTCAGTCAGCTTGAACTAACCTGCTTGCTGGTGAGTGAGAATCACTAGTATTGAGCAGATTTTAACTCCCTGATGTATCAAACTACGAATTTTTTAATAATTTTAACTTTTCAAAGTAGGGAATTTGCGAATCAGCGCTGACAGTGTCTTCAGGTTATGTGTAGGATTAGGACCTACCCAGATATTCCCGAGCCAGAAAAGAGCGTAATTTGGTTGTTTTAAAGCCACAGCTGTAAATTCATTCCGATATCAGGTTTACAGGGTAGGTAGAAAGGTTTTTAAGTACCTCTGAAAAAAAATCATCCTTTATTAACCTTTCTTGCATTGTTGACCATGGCAACACCCTCGTTTTCCCAGAACCACACACTTGGCCTCTAATTAGCTATGCGCAAAGACCGCAATCCCTCAGATCGACCAAAGTGGCCCCTTCTAATGCCTATTGGCACGATTTAAAGCTCAGAAATCGAAACTGCTACAACAGCCTTCAAATTAATCGATTTTTCCACATTCACCAGCTTCATTTCTGGTTTTGAAAGCGGTGTTCAGCATTTTGAGCACAATTCTTCGTTTAAACTTCTTGCAGCTCCCAACACCTTCTTACACTTACAGAGAGTTAAATTCATCACTAACTATCCCAAATTTTCAATTTTTTACTGTATGACAAACACCTTTTCCAACACCTTTTTTAGCTTCCTCTCACAGCTCCAAAATTTGACAATTGAGACGAATTTATGTTATTTATACAAAACTGAAAAGCAATACACCATTAAGAGCCAAAAAGTTGTTGCCAAAAATGCTATTTTTAATTAGTCACCACGCCAGTGGGATACCAGAGGCATGTAGGGACGTTTCTTGAATTCCTCAGTTGACATATACTCTTTGATGTCCGACAAGTTCTAAAAGGAAGAAGAGCAATAATATTCAACACACTTAATACGTTTTTATCAAGAAAAAAACGTATATTAAATTCCTCACCTCAAATCTAGACATGTAAGCCTTCAGGTTCGGGAAATTGTCCAAGCTCGTTGGTTCAAACTTCTGGGTTTTGCTCAGAAATTCGTACAAGCCGAAGTCCGGATAGCTTATCTAGAGGAGAAATCGGTTAAAATAATGTTTCCAGAAAATGTACCTACATTCTCGCCAGAAACCCAAGGTTTATCTTCCAAATAACGCTCAAAGTTCTCCAATTTGCTGGGCAATTGCTCCAAATATCCGACTCTGACTTTCTCCTAAAAAACATCCGTATTTTGAAGAGCAGAAAAATTGAGTTGCAGCAAATCAAGATTAACTTACGAACTCGGGATTAAAGCACACCAACGCAAAACCATGATTAAGGTCCGTAATCTCATTCATGACCATACTGAGTTTCGCGCGCCGTTTAATGCAGTCAGGCACCAATCCATATTTACTGGCGATGTACTCAAGAATTGCAGCAGATTGAGTCAATCTGAGGTTTCCATCAATGTAGTACGGTAGCTATTTGAAATATTTTTTTACAGAAAATGAGTCGTACTTACATTCGGAAAATCAAATCCCATTGTAGACTTCCTTGAAAACCATTCCTCTTCCGCTGTATTTGTTGATTACTCAACAAAGTTTTCTCACCTGATTCAATTTTGTATTCCCTGTTTTCAAACGGAATGCCCAGATAGTGCAGCAAAAGGCGAATGGGTTCGCCGCGCTAGAGTAAAGCAATTAAATACATAAAAATTTCACAAAATCAAGGATTAAGATACCGCTTACGCCACGTATATCCCAATATCCTAAAGTAGGAGGCATGCTACCTTGCGACAGCCACGACCTGAAAATTGACAGACTTTTATAGACAACCTAAGTTTGGTCAGTGTCCTTGGCATGCACTTTTAATGCGAATAAACCAATACATTGCTTAATTTAATCACCATAAAAGTGCATTTTGATTTATGTAGCACAAATAAATAAATTATTGATATCAAATTTTATTACCGGTAAAGTGCTGCTTGAGTAAGTATAAATATGTGATGCATTTAGATTTTTTCTCTATGTCTTTAAATAATGATAAGTAGGCGCATTTTGCCTAACTTAACCATTCAGAATGTTTTTACATTTGCACTATTATACAGCAAGCTTAAACATGTGTATAACGAGATGTCTGCGGACAATCTAATCTCTCACTTATGTTCAACTTAGTCCTTACAAAATAATACTTTAAAAATACAGCTAATTTTAAAGCCTCGAGACTTTTAAGGCATACGCTAAGTGATTGGATATTTAGTGATTTTTCTGCTACCACAAGATGTTTAGCGTGTAATTGCCCTCCAGGTAAGGGCTACACCAATGTCCCCTCCAAGACACCAACTATCCGTATGAGGTTCCACTACCGGAGGAAGAAGGCGATAGCACTCAAGCGGCTTGATTAGGACACAGGCTGGCTACGGGGGTTGATTCACTTGATAGTCTGGGTCGTGAGCCTGATGCCGAGCCTGTGATGAGAATTGGGGCCTTAGTCAGGCAGCCATAGTATAAAAATTTTAACAGCGCATGCAGTTTTCTAATTCTATACCCTCTAAGAGAAGTCTTCAGTTTATTGTTCACTCATTTCCATGGGACCTACTTAATGAAATCTTGAAATAATTAATTTATCTCTAATTGCTGATTCTTTGACGAGACTTATTAATGGTCTGATTTCAATAGCCAAGATAACTTCTAAATATTTTAACCCTTCTGCAAAAATCGCTAGTGGCATCAGATAATCATTTCATTTAGCCTGTTTCTACCCTTTGTATTAAATCTTGCCAATTTTTTGTACAAATCTTGCCAGAAAATAAGCGCAACCGATTCATTTTAAAGCAATAAGTACTTGAAAACCCAGCTGCTACCTAATTTCTGCATCAGATCAATAGAATAAGTAGAAAGGCCTGAAATCACACTTTTTCAAGTGTCTGCACAATGTTGACAATTGAAGAGCACACCCAGCTTTTAAGTAGCTGTGCATTCACGTCACAAGAACACCTCAGTCCCTCAAATCGATCAAAGTACCCTAGTTATTGCCGTTTGGAACGATTTAAGTCGTCAAGTTGACATTTACCATATTTAAAATCCCCACGGCACGACAACTTTATCTGACTTTTCATTGGCCAAGAAGTCGACCAATCAGATCGTCAGAGTCTCCGTCTGTTCAGCTAAATGTCGAGTGGGCGACAGAATCCAGTCTTGATTACAAAATGAAATAAAATCATGAGATAGGAGCTTCATTACTTCTTTAGAGATTTACCTCGATATTCACCAAGAATCACTAGGAATGACTCACGCGGTTCTTTGAATTCATGTTCTGATATTGATTGGCAAATTTTAAATTATTAGGAAGATATCTGTGTGAGCATCACTGTATGCTAAGGGGGAGGTTGTATTTCTGGTTCTCCATTTTCCTCGGAATCCTGCTATGCTTACAAGTAGCTGAAACTTCAAAATCAGGCAAGAGAGACGATGAGGGTAGGCTTCTTTTTGTCCCGTGTTTAGTCAAATTTCGTGTTTAAACATTTTATAATTCCCAACTTTTCTGGGATTTATTAGGACCCAGGTACCCACTGGTTATTATTTTGGGAAGAATAGTCCTTGGCACAATATTCATATACGCTTTCCTAGGAGCGATTTGAAGAAGAAATCTACCATTGAGCCTCCGTCACTGTCCGATTAACCTTATTTCAGCTTCGTTACCAAATTAGTTTTTTCAAATTGCTTTGTAAAACGATTTTATTTCAAATAAACATTAAATTTCCTTTAAAACTTTCGCAATTTGAGAAACTGTCTTTTTGCAGGTTAAAATCGATGCTAACAGGAGTGAAAATCGATACACCTTGCATGACTCAGCAATAAATTGTTTGTAATTTCGGAATCACTAATAGCGCAAAGTGTAGAGGTTTTTCACGTTATTGGTCGAAGTTTTAAGTTTAGGATTGTGCAAGACTCTCGATGAGCGAGATTTAGCGTTTAAGTCTACTACTCCAGGGCTTCGTTTGCTGAAGTAGATAAATATTTCATGATTTTATTAATTTAGCTGCCGAAGATAATGTGGTGTTTCGAATTTGCTATGTGAAGCACCCGAAATTCCATGTGAATGGTTTAACAATGTGTGCATACTTAAGTATATGTTCTCGCAATAAGTGACTCTAGGTAAGAAACAATCGCATTCGTTAGTGGAGCTTCTAACGGCTCTGTTGTTAAATAAAAAGTTTTTGAAGTAATTTGTGACCATAAAATCGTTACTGTTATATTCATTTACCTCGATTATTGGTGAACATAGCTACCGTTATTGGCCAATAGAATGCGTCCTTTGGTGTGGCTGCTCTCACAGTTGAACCAATCAGCGTCGAGCTGTGGCTCCATTGTAGTCATTTGCAACAGTCCATTTTCTTAATGCTGCGTCATTAAGAATGTTTCATGAGTGGGGATTAATTGTGCTTTTAATTAAATGCGCTAAGCACTCAGAAATTATGTTATTAGTAAAATCGGAATTTAAGTCGATAAACTGAGACCTTTAGTGAGAATTGAGGCGGTTTTAAACAGCTTCTTTCCCTCTTGTTATGAAAGACAGTTAAGAAAGGATTTTCTTGTGTCACGAATCGTGGGACATGGTTACTCATAGTTCTTTGTCCACATCGGAAACTAGAAAAGCAGCGATGGTGGAACGAATTGTTTCATGTCCTATGAAAATTGGTATTAGTAGAAACAGCTGATGTGGCACAAACGTTTGTGTGTTTGCAGGGCAATAGGGAGCTATAATTTACATGGAAGCCTGTTCCATAGTCCAAGATGGGCAAATGTTTGGGTAAATCCGCTTACTTCTGGTTAGACATTCAGAAATATTGAATGAAGCTGGATTCTTGTCTCTTCTGGTCAATAAAACAAGTCTCAAGGGTCCATTCTATTTCACTTTCTCACCAGCGCAAACAACAATGGCACACACAAAGGAGTTTATGTTAACGCCACTCAGCTCTGTTCAGCACAACATAATCTCACATGATTCTTTGTTTAGGCGTAAATTCTAACCTAATTACCTATCGGCCATTTGTGAAGTTCGTTGCTGCCTGTTCCTTCCGGAATATCAAAGGAATTCCTTAAATTATTCTTTCACCTTGACTTTTTAAGAGGCTTAATTCCCATTCAACGCCTGAAAGCCGCAAAATTATTCATCCAACTGACTGAAAATCGATAATAACCACCTGTACTTCAATTTAACCCGAGAAGTCCTGCACACATTTTGGAAGAGATTCAAGTTCAATCGATTAATTTAATTTATTTAATATTATTCTGGTTTAAACGGGCAGTTACAATTTAGTAAGAATTACAATAGACGCCAAATTAAGAGTCTCCGCGCCACCAAGCCGCAACGTTGTTGCAAGCACGAGTCTTGAATTCCTTCGTCGACATGTATTCCTTCACGGCTGGCAATTCCTAAGAGAGGAAGTAAAAAAAATCAATAAATCGGTCGACGCAATTTGATTGGGTGAGATTTCGTAAACCAACCTCAAAACGGTCGCAGATATGCCCTCAATTTGGGGAAGTTATCCAGGCATTTCGGGTCGAATTTCACCAGGACATTCAGGAGCTCGGCGAAGCAGAAATCAGGGTAGCTAATCTGAAACACAATGGAGTGAATTAAGTTAACAAAAAACAGCAATAAACTTGACAGATTTGTATTGCAAACCTGCATAAACATAATTTAAAATACCTTTTCTCCTGAGAGCCACTCCTTGTCACCTAGGCATTTCTCGAATCTCTCCAATGTCTTAGGCATATTCTCAATGAAAGTTTGCTTGGTGTTGCTATGAAGTTATAGAAATACAAATAGGATAAAACTGATACGACTTTGATAGCAAAAATCAAACGAGACATACGGAACCGATCCATAGCACATGGAGGCAAAACCGGATCGGAAGTCCATTACTTCACCTTGGATCATATGAAGAACCGCACGCCTCTTAGCGCAGGACGGAACTGAAGTGATTGAAATGAAACCGATATACGACTCATACCCATTTTATATTTCTCGGCCAAATACTCAAGGATAGCTGATGACTGAGTTATCTTGAAGTCTCCGTCGATGTAGTATGGCAACTGCAAAAAGGTGTTAGATTAATACGCAAATTTTACATTAGGGAAATCAAGTCCCAAGGCTTCTTTTTCGTTGAACCACTGGCTGCGGTCATAATTGGGAGCAGGTCCACATACGTAAAACTTATTATCGAATTTTTCCCCAACGTAATGCAGAAGTATACGAATTGGCTCAGCGAGCTGTTGGAAATAGGCAATTTACTTAACCCCATTATTTAAAAAACTTACTCCTCTTATGTTCCAGTAGCCAAGAACGGGCGCCATACCGCGCAAAAACCTGCGACCGACCACAGCACATCCCGAGGGACGTCCGCTTTATATTTATTCCAACGTCCTTGATGAAAATTAACAATTTCAGAAAATCATAGACCTTTTCAAATGACATTATTCATAGTTAAATTATTAGGAGTTCTAAGTAATTATTATCTAGAATTTTTTTGTCTGAATATACGGAGAGTTATTGTCTATGGTAACCCATCAAATGTTGAACTTGGGATAAGCTACATATATAATGATTAATCAAGAAAAAATAATGATTATGAAATGTTTATATTCTGGGCGTTAGATCTAAAAAACCTAATAAATATTAGATTCTATTTATAATCACTTTAATATAAACGGCTCTTTTCAACGCAGCTCCAGGTAAGTGTATAGTTCGACATACTTTAGGATCTTTCTATCTTCTAATTGAAAATTTTCCGCAAAAATATGAATTAATGCCGCAATCGGTTTAATTTTGCAACAACCTGTCATTTACAGAAACATTTGTATGGTTCATTCGAAGACTGTCGGAACGACTTCATCCATTTTATGCTATTCTAAGACGGAAAGATTCTTTAATACAATTTTTAGCCTCACTGGTCCTTGTGCAGCTCCTAATTTGATGTCTTTGAAAGGAACAGGCCCGTGCTCCTTGACCTTATCTTGTATTTCTAATTACAAATCGTGATAAATTATACGAACTCGGATTTCTGCATTGTGGAAACATCCCTAATTTTGAACTAGGCGCGTCTTCATCCACTTTAGGTATAATAAATTATCTAAGGCGCCTAATCTCCCAAGTCACCGCGCCCCATGCTCCAAAGAAGCCCTGTTGCAAGCTGTACACATCACAAAGTTTTATTTTTTTCTATACAAAAATAAGGCAACAGCCAGCAGGCACTACACGGATCCGTTCTTCTCGGGCAAAAAGAAATTGTTCCGCACCACATAGCGTACACACTGCATCAGCTGATTGCGCTCGTGCCGCATTTCCTCCGCGAGAAGCTTTAAATAAAAACAAACATGTTGTAACTCCAGAAAATTATATTTATAATTTTCGGCTGTAAAATATGGATAGTTGTTGCTAGGACGCTTGGTACACCTACGGATATAGGTTTTGAGTCGTTACGCATCCGTTTTCTGGTGGCCCGTTACCCTAGTGACAGGACGTAATATTACTAATGAGAGTTGCAAGTGGTTGTTGTAGGTCCAATTTGACGGTCATGCACACTAAAACCCAACCTCATGCAATAATGGCCAATACAACGAAGGTTAAAAGAATAAAGTCAACATAATAATAATAATAGGTTTTAAATGTGTACACGGACTCTAAGCTACCTATGAAGATTCTAAGAAGCTCATTTTATCCTCAAGTCATACGTGATGGCAATTAGAATAAGTGATGACGAACGTCCCTTATCCTCAAAGCGTCCCAGAAGTGAATTTTTCACAGAAGTTTCTCCGCTGAACTCCCCAGTAGATCATCCTAACTGCCGATGGACGAAGCAGCAGCAGTTTCTGAGAAGACCCTTCCAGAAATTTTCCAAATCCAACCTACAAACCTGCTAGACAACCCTCTTGTCCCACACCACCACTGACTGCCTCAAAGGAGACGCACCAGGTCCATCCACGCACCTGCAACCACAATCCAAAGACGAGCTCAACGCTGCAGCACCACTTGGCTTTAACGTCCTTTTTCAGCCTCTCTTGAAGGCTGTAGACAAAGGCGACTCATCTCCCTATGAACTAAATGCCTAGGCTCTGCAATTCAGGCTTTCTGGTGCCTGGCTATGCGATTTGTGGGCCCCCAGATAAGAAAACGCCGGAGGGGGGCTTTTCGATTCCCCGTGAGGGAGTCGAAGATCACTGAGGAGGTCCTTTTCTTCACCCAAAGACACTTTTCTATCGTTTCTCCTACTTTCTCGAGGGGTATGGACATAAACCACCTTGCCAATTCATCTACCTATGAACTCCATGCCTAGAGAGGGTCAACGATCATTCCTCATCTTATCTGGGGAAAACTGACCGTCTCGGAGTGAACTTCAGTGTATTAAGAAGCTACAAAACCAATCTTTTATTTACCATTTGTAGCAGAGTCGGTCGCTTGGCGATTGTGGCTGCCTTCCGCATGCAGGCACGTCGTCTGGCGGCCATCTGCACCACAGGATGAGCGGCGAAGGCCCGAGTTCCACTCCTAGCCACCTCCTCGTCCACCTCCGCATCCAGCTCAGCCTCGGCGGCATTCAGCAAGGAACTGGAGGGGTCCCCTGCCCCCTCATCCTTCTCCTCCGTCGCCCTCTCGTTTCGACCGCGTCGTCGCTGAAAACGGCCACGACCACCGCGACCGCCACGGCGATGACGGTTCCACCTGGAGCCGCGACGGGAGTTGGAGCGACCTCGAGTGGGCTGCTCGAGGCTGCTGCCGCTTGGCTGTTCTGTGGACGGATCTGTGGGAGTGTCAACACAGGAGGAAGATGCACAAAATCCCAAACTAAAGACGGTTTAGGCGTCGCCTTAATTATTGACAGAAGATTTGAGCACTAATTGTTGGTGCATTAAGCAGTAACAGTTCCAAGGGAATTATTTCTTGGCGAATCGTGTATCACGCCTAGAAGCATGGAATCAAGTGAAGACTATAAGGAGTAATTTAAGGGCCACTTGGACTTGCCTTCAACACCTTCAGGGAAGTTTTCCATGGCGGCATTCTTTGGTTGGAAGGTTTTGAGCTCCTCAATCAGGTTCTTCCCCTTCAGTGGCGACTGTACACAAAGAGAAGCAGAGGACACAGGGGTAACATACAGCAAGCATAAGGCATCTAATTGGGTTTTTCAAACTATGACAGACGGTTTGCACTTGGTTTCTTCGTCTAAAGACGAGCTCAACGCCGCAGCACCTCCTGTCTCAGTTGTCATTAAGTGTCCCCTCTAGAAGGGTATAGACATAAATCACCTTAGAAACTAATTTCCCAATGAATTACATGCCACATACATGTTCTGATGCTTGGATACGGGAATGGGGGTCCCCAGACTAGACTGTTTTAAAGAGTGGTCTCTGCGATTCCCATGAAGGGAGAAAAATCCAGACCACTCATAGCGGTTTTCAGGTCACTGAGAAGCATTTTCTCATCTAAAGACGAGTTCAACGCCGCAGCAACCCTTAACTTTGTTATCTCTCGAAGGCTATAGACTAGTAACATTGGCAACTCATCTAGTCTATGGTGCCTGGCTATGAGAACAGTGGGTACCAAGTTTAGAATATTACAACCGGGGGGTCTCTGGTAGGGAGAAAAACTCATTAGACGACTCACAGCAGGTTGAGGGTCATTGGAGAGGTCCTTTTCACCCTCATCAGGTAGAGCCTCGGACCAGCTGACGTCAGAGTCGTAGTTGACGAGAGGCGGTGGCAGTGCGAGCATCCCATTAGCCGTTCCCGAAACCGCCTCAGCCTCCTCTTCCCCATCGTCTTCTTCTTCCGATGACGATGATGAAGAGGACTTGAAACAAAAGTTGAGATGATTAAAATGGGCTGCACCCACGCACCTAAGTCTGTTGGTGCTTGAACCCGGTTGACCCAATCTTGAAACACATACTTTCCTAGTCAGCGCTCTGGCACACAAGCACCTTCTCTTTTCCCATGTTTGGAACTGGGACTACTCATGTTATCTGGGGTAGTGAACTTGTTTGGAAGAGAACCTCAGCACATTGCACATTTCTGTCAATGGCATCTGCTTGAAAAAGAATACATGCGTTTTTGTCTTGTAAGTCAATAAGACAAGGAATCAATTCTGAAGGCATTCGAGCTATGGCACGTCCTGGAGAATGGCTAGCCTAGGTTTCCGCGTCTAAGGACGAACGCAACGCCATAGCATCTGGAGACTTTTTCTGTCGTTTAGTCTCCTGCAATGGCTTGGCAAAGTCCCAAAACTCATCACCGGCTGACGCACACTCCGTGTTAAAGGGTAGACACTGGACAGCTACATCCTGTGCTCACGCAATGTCAGGCTAAGCCGAGCACCTCAACTCCCGTTCCCTAGTCAGAGTTCCGCATAAAGCCCCTTCTTTCCAATCGCATTTAATCACGGTTAAACACCATATACGGAGGTTAGACAAAATAGTGGAAACAACTTGAAAAATCAAAATCTTAACGGCCATTTTTAAAAGAGGAATAACAGGAATAAGGAAAAAGCATTAAAATGCGTCTAATTTTTATTGTTTATAACATGTTTAAAGATTAGGGTGCCAAAAATCTAGCTGTTTCCATTATTTTGTCCAATTACTCAGGTTCTTGAGGAACGCTCTAAACGCTGAGATAGACTTCTATCCACTTAAAAGACTAAATAAAGCATTCCCCACGCCTGTTTTGGTGCAGTTGCCGATCTCTTACCTGAGACAGTATAGTAAATAGATTCCTGATTATTTCAACTCCCTAGAATGGTACAGAAAAGCATTCTCTGTGGTGACCCCCCCCCAACCAAAAAAAATAGAAGAAACTTTAACAGATTTCCTGGCCAGATCGTTACTGAACGCAAATGAGATCCCCGATTCGATTCTAGGTGATTTTCTCAAGACAGTGAGTTTATACCGAGAGAGAGCTAATCGTATGTAAAGCATCCAGACGTTATAATACCTCACACAATCGACACAATAAAAGGAAGAGAGGGATAAAAACTTCCGTGGAAGAAACTCACCTCGGACGCCTCTTCCGCCCTCGTGGAACTTCCAGGCTCTCCAACCGCCTCCTCTTCGTCAACATCCGATATCTGAACAGGGTAAAAGCCGATTAGACTCCTCAATCTGGACGCTATGGTTGGAAAACACAACAAACGGGCGACCAGCGCTACCTTCTCCTTTTCTGCCAACTCGTCTTGGTCTTCCTCGGGGTTTTCATCCACTCCGGACAACTAGAATACGGGGGAAAGGTAATAAAGGAGCCACTCAAGTACCAATCTCCACATCACCGCGGTCGTTTGCGCTTACCGAGTCGACATCATCGTCGAAGATGGACCTTACAACCGTCGTAAGTTCATCCTCCACCGTCTCCTTCCCCTCCACACCGTCGGCTTCGACTGGCTTCTCGGCCACAGTTGGAGGGACTTCGGCTGAAACAGTTGGCTCTGTCGACGGCTAAAATGGAGTTGGAAAGTGAGACGCGGATTTAAAAGGATTCTCGCATTATCTATGGCTTCATTCCAAAAGTTGACACTTTGAATATAGCAAAATTCTTTTGGTCGTGATTAGTCGAAAAACTCACAAACGTCAGTTTCAACCACTTCGAGCGTGTCAGGTTTTTGAAGATGGGGACGGATCGTTGGGTGGTTTGAACTAACCCTAACTGACAGTACCAACTTAACTGAGACAGGAGGAGGAGCTTTTCCAGGGGCTACTGGTTCAAGACGCCGTCTATCAACAAACTCAACTTGACGTCGTCCGGTTCGATCTTATTCATCTTAGTTGAGGGTGAAATCTCCACCACTTCCACGGAATTTCGCGAACCGCATTTCATTCACACGCTCCTCTCCAATAACTGAAGGGTTCTAATTATGCAAATTTAATTCTCACTGTTATGTAGAACACTACTTGACCAGTTTAAATGCATCTAAGCATGAAAGTAACGGTTGGGCTCCACGAGATACTACACAAAACTCGCAATTTCGTTCAGTTTACCTTATGGGATGGCCTGAAGGCCAGCAGACCCCTTGGTGAACAGAGTCAAAGGCAAACCTACCTTGAGATCGATATCCGTATCACCAGGAGAGATAGTGGTGGTGGTGGTCGTGGCGTTAGAAGTGGAACCAGCAGTAGAGGCGGTGTCTGAAACTTTGGCGCGTTTGTTCCCGGCTGCGTTCGATCGCAAGTCCTGTGCCCGTCGCTTGTTCAGGGACCTACAAAGCAAAAGGAGGGTTTTAGCATGGGACTAGAATGAATCAATATCAAATTGTAGATTAATACGGCTTCATCAGATGGAAACATTGCCTGTATTGACTTTTTCTCCTTTGTTCCCCATTAAACCAGTCAAACACGTACTTTTTAACGCGCTCTCGTTCATGCAACACCGTCTAAAGCTCCTTTATAAGTCTCAACCCCGTTTCGCATTAATAGGATCATTTTAGCAGAAATCCGACGACAATGGGGCAATTTCCTTAGCTAAAGTCCCTCAAATCTGCCGCGTTTTGTAGCTACTAAACACTCTCTCTCCTGATGGTGATTTTGAGAAAGTTTGACGACTTACCCGAATCTGGGGGTGAGAATGACCTGTCCACGCTCGATACGATAGCCGACCTCACGAATCTTGGCCTGCACTCGCTCAAAGGTTGGGAAACACCTGTGAAAGCACAGAAAGATGGTGTGTTTCAATCCATTTGATGTTAAAAAGTAGTTCACAATAATTGGTCATATTCCTGTCCAAACTCACTTCCTCCTCTGTTCCCTCCACCTCTGTAACCGTGGGTCAGAAATTTCCTGAGCCGCTTTGCTGTTTTTGTTGTCTTTGGCGTGATCCACCTCAAGGTGGAATGCCAGCATGGAGGGGTGGATCTGTAGCTCGCAACCGGAACTGGAACAGGGAACGTGCTCACTGCGGTGACGCTCAAGTTCTTCTTCAGTGAAGAAGTTCATTTCGCAGCAAGTGGCCAGCGGGTTAGCAAACTCTGGTTTAGCTATGCCGAAAGAGACACCGCAGATACCGTCACTGTAATAAGTATCATCCTGCTTTTTCGGTGGCTGAAAGAGTAAATATTTCAAATTGAAATAAAGGGAAAATTTAATTCCCGTATTTTACGCCACAAACGTACTCTTTGACCATTTCTCCGATTATTTGGATCACGATCGTCTCGCAGCGATTCTTTAAGCTGTTCGAGAATATCATTAGCCTCCCAGAGGCTTGAAAAATCAGGAAGCTCCATTCTACTGTGGAATATAAGATATCAATTGGTCAAAGTAAACTAACTAAACAAGTTAGGTAAAACCACACCAAACTCACCCTCACGTGCCTTTAATGAACCCGGCGATCGAATAGATAAACCAAACTATATACAGGAAAAAAACCATGAGAATTTAATAACACTCTCAGCAATAACAAATACTTTTTCGTGTTTTTATATAAATCTTTCCTTTATTGCTAGCCAAAAATCGTCAAGGTTTAAATCCAAGATTTCAAATCAAATATGCTTCATATAAGTGATCGACTCTTGATGGCTAATACTCTGAGACTCGGCTCTTTGTCTTTTGAAAGATGATTGCTTGTAGGAGATTGTTAAATTTTACATAGCTGATGGGTCCTTTATGTATTCGATTTGACCTATCCTATCCACTCAACCCAAGTCAAATACTCTGGAGCAATCAACGAATACTTTTTTCTAATAGCAAGGGCGTAATTGATACTAAATGAAGCAATCTAAAACACCTTAGCCCACAACCATTTTTAAAATGCACATTATCACCTATATCCCAGCATGATTTTGCTTGGCATCAGGCTATAAACAGAATAATCTGACAGGAGATTCTCAGTGAAATTTGCCTGATAGCAAGTTTTCAATATCCTGAACCATGTTGGTTTCATTCATTGTGGTATTTCTAGCCCGATTCGTACATTTCCTTCTGTGATTTATTGTTTTTAAATTTGGGTTAACATCATAAGGTCAATTACCCCAAAATAAGTTAATTTTATTCTTTTATCATCGTGAATCATTACAAAATAACTTCCTCTCAGTTTTAAAGGATCGCCGAAGCATTTTTCCGCATCGGCATAGATTTCGTTGGGTGTAGCGCAGTATATAAGTGAATTAGGACCTATTGCTAACAGATAAAAGTACTTGGGTCTTCATTATGGATAAGATAGATTCCTCGGATAATTCTATAGAAGACAAAACCAATATAATGGGGTAAATATATTGTTTAGTGAAATATACTACTTTGATAGCTGTGTAAAGGGAGATATAAGCTCGAATAAAGCTGTATTCGTGCCTGATGTGACCGAGGTATTGGTAACGAGAATATACTTACTTCTTAGGAGTTGACAAAACTAAGAAGAGATAACTTCAATCTTCTTTTGTTGTGCCATAATTATCGGAAGATATATGAAAGTGGTTCAACGGATGATCCTGCCATGGTTGGATTTCCTTTAAGACCTCTTTAATATTTAGCGAATAACTGATCTTGAAAACGAAAATAATTTTCTTACCGAAAAACTACAAGAGAAGTCGCAGTTACTAAACCG
Source organism: Anomotaenia brevis (assembly GCA_030710315.1). NCBI lineage: Eukaryota > Metazoa > Platyhelminthes > Cestoda > Cyclophyllidea > Dilepididae > Anomotaenia > Anomotaenia brevis. The sequence continues at coordinate 24,419 of JAUOZQ010000219.1, forward strand.
TGCCTCGTATGCTGAACTTGGGTTTTATATTTCTCAACATAGGAAAATGTTGGAATCACTAAAGTCGCAAAATGAAACTCTCCAAGCTGATCACGAGGACTTGATCGCAAAATACAAATCATCAGAAAATGGTGGGCTAAATGCCGAATAAATGATTTATATATCTTCTTATAGACTGGATGATTCGTTACAACACCCTAAAGGAGGAACTGGATTCCCAAAAGGCCCTTCTTGCCCAAACTGAAATCGCCAACGATGAGTTTGAAAACGAGGCTTATTTGCGTGATAGCGCGCACAAAAAGTTAGTACTCTTCGTATTCTTGACTTTCATTTTACTGCTAGAGAAATCGAGAGTCTTCAGCAAAGCCTTTCAGCAGCTCAAACCAAATTGACAGCCCTAGAGGAGGCAGCATCCAGTCGCGAGTTCCGATCGGTTTCTGTAGCAACCGAAGGCGCGAAATACGACTCCTGTCCAAACTCACCCACTCCTCCACGTAGAAGCCGATCGATCTCAAGTGCTGAGTCACCGAAAGCCTTCTCAGAGCCTCTCAAGCCTTCTCAAACACCCTTGGATTACCACGAACTCCAGCGGAGACACAATGCCGCTAGGCTGATCATCGAGGATCTGCTTAACAAGAACGTAGCGCTGACAAAGGAGCTCACCTCTAGTCAACAAGAGTTAGCTACCACAATCTCCAATCTGTCGGTATTGCGAGAACAACTGGAAAACGAGAGGGCATTACAAGAGAAGAATATTGAGGAGCATAGGACAGAGGTCTGCGACTTGCAGGAGAGCATTAGCGAGCTTAAACGCAACCATGAGAGCCAGTTGAGAAGGCTAAATGAGGTAATATGGTGATTTTTGGGACAATAGTCCTTCTTAGATGCTTCAGGAGAGAGATAGGACCATGTACGAGTTGATGTCGGTTGAGAAGAATGACGCTGGTATCCAGACGGTAGAAGTGGAGAGATTTGAGCGCAATTTGAGTCCTTATAGCCAGAGCTTTGTTGGCGCAGGTGCTGGTGTGTTGTCGTCGCTGGAACCACCGCATTGTGGTGAGTAGATGAGTAGATGAAGGCACCACTTTATCAGTTCGAATGCTAAGGGGAAAAGGTGGATTAATTTGGTTTTAACTATTACCACCAGTCATATTTTGCGAGATGAACCGAGTTTGTAATCCTAAACTGCCTGTTTCTGCTCTTTGGGTACTTAAATTTTGTAAAAATGCAAAGTGGTAGGAGTTCCTAGCTTAACAAGTGGTAGATAAGGGGGCTTTGAACATTTTTAGTGATTTAGATGCTCTGGTAATGAACGGAAACCACGGATTTAGTATCCATGATACGGGCTGTTTCCACCATTTTATTAATAATACGTTTGATTTGGTGGGATGGTTATCTTACTGAGCAGTGCTTACGATTATTCATGAGTATATCAATACAACTCAATCCATTCTCGATGCCTCGAAGTTGAAGAACCGGAAGCGCTGTCAGAACCACTAGACAGCATCGCTGATTCAGCCGACGCAGCCCCTGGCGATGAAGGCGGTATTTTTGACCAGACTGTCCACGAACTTCGATCCACTCTTCAGCATCTTCAATCGGAAATAAACACCCTTGAGGTGGGTTCCTTAACCTTCTCTAACTCCCATTGTTTTATCTAGTCAGACATCGTGTCTCCACTGTCCACCCATCCACACGGCGACAGTGATTCCGTCCCCGCCAACACACTGGAGAGGCTGAAAGACATCTCTGGCATTGTCAAGAGCCTCTTGGCTCACTTTGACAATATCCGGGCTATGAAGGTGACTCCCCTTCTGCTCAGATAACCCCCCCCCCTTAGGTCTCTCTTAGTAGAACCGTGGACAGGAGTGTCTTGATGAACTCCTCGGATGATCATAGCGAGGAGGTGGAGGACGAGGCATCTTCTGCGTCGACGACAACCATCGGAGGACTGAGGACCGATGTGACGTATAATCTGTCGAAAGAGGACCTCGGGTCACTTGATTTGTCCTCCATTGAGACGAAGAACCGACGCTTCTTTGATGGAATCACGCTGGCGGTAGGTTTCCCTCTCTCGCAAAAAGAAGATCGCCGTTAAATCAGCTAAATAAAGCTCATTTATGGTGTGTCAAAGGTGGCGAAGATCCAGGACGCGATGGAGGACTTTTCGGTGAGGGCTGCCAAGGAGGTGCTGACTGCTCTGGTGACAGCGAAAGAAGAGGGCGAGAGACCGCGGCCACGGACTCGAACTCGGACGTCCTCGGTGGCTGCAGACACTCTGGCAGACCTGTCCAGACCCCAGACAGGCTTCTCGGACATTCCTGAGGAGTGAGTTGGCTGAAAGCCGCGGAGTCAACAGAATTCATGCATAAACTTTGGAGCGACCTGTTAGCATTATTATTATGTAAAATTTAATCCAAACACACACATTGTACGATCGAACGTCTTCTCTGCTAAATCCCCCATTTACGCTTATTTTATTCCTCTAGCAAAGATCCTCCTAGCGATAAGTTTGTGAGTTCCTCCCCAGTGATCCCACCTCTAGAAAGTGCCGCTGCCGCCTCTGCTAGCACCGAAGACCTCAGTTGCACCGTGGAACTCCTCACCCGCTTCGTCGACATGATGGCAAGAGCCCACATCCTGGCCAACCACCACTCCTCCGCCAATAGGAGGGAGGAGGAGTCCATCGCCCTCACTGACTGGGCCTACAAGGCTCGCGATTGGTTCCGCGGTTTCGTGACTGCCCTGAGAAAGCCCTCAGAGCTGGTTGCTGTGTGAGTTGCGTCAGTGGTAAAAGGCGATTTTATCGGATTTTGATCCATCTGTTTATTGCGCTGTAGGGAGTCGAACCTGGAGGCCCTGGAAGAAGACTTTTCGAGCAGTTTTGCTGAAATTGTGGGGTACCGGACGGAACAGGCTGAATGCGAGGTATTTTGGCCTCATTTTGATGCATGAGGGAGGGAGATTATCCTTCATTTATTAAGTAAGATGTTGATAAACTCAAGACTGATGGGAAAGAGCCCGTGAGCAAGATGGGATAGGTGTGAGTCCAAGTGTTTGTCCCCAATGGTATCATGGTGGGTCACCATGTCTAAGTATTGTTAAAAGATCGATTTTTTACCAAAATATACCTGCCTTTAGCGTTCACTTTAAATAGTCAATAGTTATCTTATAATGCACTCTGGTTAAAAGCTGAGCATCTAGCACAGTGATCTGGTCCTGTTGAGAAAGCAGGGGTTGGAGGCGCCAAATTATGATTTCTCTTACGCTCAAGAACACACTGAGTGCAGAAAGTGAAATAGGAATTCGTTTTTCGGGCGATGAATAATCATAAAGTTAATGGTTTTAGCAACTTTTTAATACACTAGCTTCTCAGTGCAATCATGGAATAAGAACCAATTTCCACTTAAACTCGAAGCTCTATCTTGGCCGTAATATTTGCTTATTTTGCAGAGGATTTAATATGCTGTTGTTGGAATCTAAATACAGCGTCACTTTTGCCAAGGAGATTTGCCAAATTATGTGACTTATGGTCTCTGTCAGTCAATTAGATTGAACGTACTTACTCGCCATTCTCTAGAGTTCTTCCATCGAGTAAACATTCCAGTTAGAGTTCCGCAGAATGAACCCAGGATATCTCTTCTGTTTACGATTAAGGTGTAGTTGAGTTGGAGTATCACGGATTTCTGTGTGGGTCAGTTGAAAAGGTTGGTTGCCTCATTTACTCCAAAAGCTCAATGAATGTTTCCCCCACCTTTATGATCAACTACCATCGAAAGCTATCCTACTAAATTTGACCTTCTCGTAGGAGAGAGACGTCCAAACCACCGAAGAAACCATTCTCAAGGCTGATTTTGACGCCCTTGAGGCCGAATGCGCTCGTCTGAATGAGCTAAACTCAAACCTGGAGCTTACACAGGCTCAGCTGTCCGAGCAGTGGTCCCTCGCACTCCGGGAACAGGAAAACACTCTGGCTGAGGTCCGAGCGAGCGCTGCTGAATTGCGCTGCGAGTTGGAAGAGGCACGAAGTAGAATGAAAGAGGAATGTCGACGATCGGAAGACCTAGAGGTGAGCATTGCCAAGTCTTTAATCCCTTGCCTTCATAGGACCGTCTGCTGGAATCCACCTCTCGTGTGACGGAGTTGAAGGAGCTTCTGGCACAACACGAGGCCCTCATAGCCAGCCTGGAAAACCGCTTGGAGGAGAGAGATGCCGAAGTGACTCGAAATCGTCTGCAGTTGGAGGACTTCCGCACACGCGCCTCTGACTTCCTTGGTGATGGCGAGGGAGCATCCACCGTGGTCGGGATCTTCGATCGAATCGAGGAGATGCAAGCCCAAAGGGAGGAGGAGATGAGAGAGGCGAGGAGTGCCTACGAGGCAAAGATTTCGGACGTTGAGGCTACCTTAAAGGCAACAGTTGAGGTAAAGGCTTGAGCGATAACCTTACAGATTCGTTTAGGCCTACGAGAAGAAAGTACGCGAGGCAGAGGCCAAATATGCGGACTTTGTAAAGTCATCTGACGTTAAATGTGCGGAATGTGAGTGTCTATTTTAATTATTTATCGGTTCCTAGACGAGGAAAACATTGAGGCGATGGTGTTCCGCGAGCAGGAGTTGACCTCTGACCTCGAAGCGAGGACACAGGAGTTGCAGAGCCTGCAGGCGGAATCACAGAAACTCAGAACCCAACTGGACAACCTTCGAAAGCGCACAGTCAACGCTGAGAAAGCACGAAAGTACCCAGAGCTCAAGGAAATTGCTACGGCTCTTAAATCGAAGCTCTTCAAGCGGGCTGAGTAAGCCACCAGTGCGAAGACCCTATCTGATGCATTACCTAATGGTGTGTACAGGAGGTGGACAAAATATTGAAAAAGCATTGAAAAATCATCAAATGTATTTTAATATGGCGTTGGTCCACCTTTTGTGGCAAGTACGGTCTCAAATCTCCGAGGTATTGAATCATGCAAATTGTGAATTGTTGGTTTCAAGGGATTTTTGGCCCATTCGACGTCAGAAATCGATTTTTCACCTGAATCTCTAGAATCGACGGCCATAATTGCTCCTCAATAATGGTGAGGTCTGGGAGGTGTGGTGTGTGGTGACCAGATGAGATGCTCAACTTTATTAGAATGTCTCCCTCGTGCCGCCATTCTTCAACAGCATCATCATCTTAAGAGATGGCGTCATTCTCCTCCTAAAGCAGTTCTTGAACAATCATAGGAAGAAATTAGTCACTCCGAATTCCTAAATAGTCTCGGCTGTTAATTCTTCCATGAAGGGAAGTCATTCATTAAATGCTTCTTTCGGCTGTTTCCAAACACTAGCGCCTGACTCACAAGCACCAACAGTTTGGCTTCTTTAAAAGTCCGAGAGTTCTGCCCTTTCTATCAAATTATAACCCGTTATTTTAAATGAACATGTCAAATGACGAAAAAACATCAAATATGTCAGGTTTTGATTATTTAGAGCATGTTTAAAGATTATAATGACAGAATATTAGGTGTTTCCACTATTTTGTCCATCACCTGTGTGTGGTATTGTAGACTGTTAGAGAACTCGTTGAATGAGGCGAAGCGTCTGCGAGGCATCATAGCGGATAACGACTCGAGATTTGGTGAGTTTCTGCAGGAGTTGGAGAACCTCAGATCGCAAATCCTGGCCAAGAATGCCACAATTCGAGAACTGGAGAAATTGGCTCAACAGTGCACTACAAAGTCGAGGGAACAGGAGGCCGTGTAAGTCACCAATTGCACGTATATCCACCAAAAAAAAAACGGTGAAATGAGTTGGCGAGAATGCATGCACCTACTACTGATTTCGGATTTAAGTCCCCAAAAGGCGGCCTCACCGGAACGAGCCTCAATGCAAGTAAGCACTCCCTCAGTGTCGGCGCGTTCGACCAGTAGAAAGGGGATGGCAACGGCGCCGCGGGACGAGAGGGACAGCCTCTGCTCAGTGACGCGTGGCTCCTTCCTCCTCTCGGAGTGCCGAGCCACCTCTCGGGGTCCCCTTGGAGGGGAGGGAGGCGAGGAGGAGCCCAAAAAGGCCCCGTCGACCACGCCGCCCTCCTCAGGATTGGTCTACTCTGTTCCTCCCTGGTAGGTACCATCAGGAGAAACAGTACCAATGTCTGCAGTTGCGTGTTTGGATGGATCTGGTTCGGTGTAGCCGCATTAAAAGGGTCGTTTCCAGATAGGTCTCTTTTATGGCGGCTAAAGGCGATGTACAGGGATTGGTCAAAATAGTGGGAATGTCTTGAAAGACTTTCAAGTGTTCTAGACATCCATTCTCCCCTCTCTCATAACCTAAATAAATGGAGAAGGTTTTTAACGAATAAAGGAAACTGGACACACTCTACATTGTTTTCTGTTAACACACAATCTAGTTTTATCCCTCATTTCAGCGCTTTACGTCCCAGCCTTCCCAGATCTCACGCGGTGAAATCTCCGGAATCACTACTGCCCCACCAGACCATTCATTCCTCACCGTCTGTCGTGGCTGAATCCGTCTCGGTCGTTGAAGTGGAGACGAAGGAAGTGGAGGATGAGGAGGTGGAAGAGGTGGGGCCGATTCGAGGCAACTCTGTGGCGACCACACGGAGCTACCATTACTCAGACGACTGCGAAACGTCACTATCGATCTCTGTCTCATTGCCATCAATCGGACCGTCAAAAGCACCCGTAACTGGTGAATAAAGGAGGTCTAATGACGAATAAGTGATCTATGATTCGTTGGTAAACGATCCCTCTGGGGTTAGTCTCATTTTAACACGAATTTTACGCTTATTTTTGAAATTTAGTGGTGGTTTTCTGTGTATTTTAGATGAAATCTACCCCCTATAATCATATCTCCTGGTGATGCTCGACTGTGATTGCTGAAATTGCATATTTCCAAATATCTAAATAACAATAAATCTTTCCCACGACCAACATTTCAAGCCTTGTAGTTGGGAAGCCTATTGGTATTCTTCATGGTTTATCCTGACGTAAAGCTGCCAATGTTTTTCGAGAGGGTACCAGTGACCTCAATACCAGTATTAAAGGTGACTAAGTTGCATCAATGAGATGATGAGACAGCAAAAAAGAGATTCCCGGATTCATCACAAAGTAGATTATCCTAAAGGCCTTTCAGTTATCCCGTATTTCCTACTGTAGTTCAACAATGATTAGCCAGATGTTCTAGGCACCGACTATACTAATTCGTAGTTGACGAGATTAAAGTCCCCGCAATATTAAAAATGGCAACAACTTTGAATAACATATATATAGTAAAATAAATTACAGTTGAAATGGGATTATATAAGGTAAAAAATGCCAAATTACGTACTTTTCGCCATTGGAATTGTGCTTGCTTAGAAATCTATGCTAAAAAACGTGGTGGCTTTAAACGGCAGTATATTATCATGTATCTCATGCATATTCATATTAGCATGAAAAACTTAGATGATCGATGGAGACTAACAATAATAAATAGTAAATTAAATTTGTAGTAGCATTAATAATGCATCGTCGTATATTTACTTAAACATACCAATAATTCATTTCGTTTTTTAAATGTGTGTAAAAATAACCATTTAAGGTAACTTTAGCGTCTGTGTTAAGTTACGAATATACGAATCTCGGTTGTTATAACCCATCACTGTGTCATGCACTTGTAACATGAGTTGGTCAATGTGTATATTGACTCTCATGTGTATGTAATGAATGATTGCAATCGAAATGAGTATTATCCAAAGATCCTCAATCCAAAGTAGTCCCATTTTCCTAAAAGCCATTGTAAGTTCTTTTGGCTATCATAAATTGCGTTTTATTTTTTATGTGCTTGTGCACGTAGATGATGGAACATTTTAAAGCTTTTAATATCGTAGGACTTGCGAAATATTCTTAAATTTTGCTAAAATTGTAGTTCTAGTGTAGCGTCATCGGTTAAATGTCGTCTTTTTAAAATAATCCAACTGATTGCTTTGTCGCTATTTTTCCCCAGTCCCCTGTTGTCATGTAAATTCTCCCAGCCTTGCTATTTGTATCGGTTTTAATAATTGCAAAAATTCTCTAAGATTTCATGGGCTTCTGGAGATCTTACCAACACGCAAATCCTCTGTCTACAATGCCTCGAGGGCCTACGCTACAACCCCTCATTCCCACACTTGGCTGCCTGCCTCTACTTTGTAAGTATTTAATACGAACCCCTCCTGCCTTTCCTCACACTTATTCTAAATGCTAAAGCTTTCTTTCCAACTAATCTTTCCATTTCCATTTTTGTTAACTAAAATACCATCCTCATGTTAATTTTAAATTGTCTCGAGTCTTGCCGCGTGTTTCTTTCACATTCCTCTTGCCCTATGTGTGTATGTAAATTCGACGATTGATGTCTCTTCCGAAGAACCTCTCCTTTTGGGAAGGAAGTGCTATTGGCTACGATTTCAGTGTAGTGGGAGGCTTTTTCCTTCTTCCCCACTTAAGGGGTGACTTCTCAAGTTTGAGTAGGAAGCGCCGGTGCTCTCTGCCACGTTGGAGTCCTGTGCATCCTGTGTGTTTGGTTAACGCGTGATTTGTGTGTGATTAATGCATCGGTTATTTTGTGTAATCACACACACACGTGAGCTGGCACCTCTTTTGATGTCGCGGTAAATAAGCACCGCTTCCGCGTTTACTGAGGGGTGGAAATTTTTTTAGATCGCATTTTTCTTCTGGTGCGAATTCTATTTCCCAAAATAATCCCTCTGTGGCGCCACGGTTTCTGGATGGTCTTATCCGCCTGTTTTCATCTTTTTCAGTTGGCCTTCTGTGCGCGAGATGACAGCTCAACGGAATGTAAGTGTGCCTCACCTATTTTTCTTTTTTTTGCCTGAGCTCGAAACGACTAGCGCACGTCGCTGAGGGCTTTTGAAACACACTGCACCGACGCACTTGTAGATTAAAGCTCTTGGATAGCCCTGAAGGGTTGTTTTTCGCGCTAAAATTTCCCTAGTAAAATTCGGCCTTTCGAGTTGTGAAACTATGGTGTTTTTACATTAATTGGGCCTTAGAAGTGGGTTCTAGAAAACCACACTGGCACAATTGGTGATTGAAGTTCTCGGCTTGTGAGAGGGTGTCCCAGTAGAGTTTGGCTTTTCAGGCAATGAAACCATAGTATAAGTCAATTAAAAATCGTCCCGGTGTACTTGTAGATTATAGGTCTCGGTTACTGGCTAAAACAGCAGCCGTGTTAGTAGAATGTTTGTGGAGTTCGGCCTTTTAGGTAATGAAATTGTAGTTAGCTATTAATGACGTAAAACAGGCCTGGTGCCCTTGTAAATTAGAGCTCCTGGCTAGCAGCGAATGTCTGACATTTTTTATTGAAATCGCAGTGATTATCTGTCAATTGTGCCCTGGTAATTCTGGATTGAAAACAGCTCTCGTTTAGTAGCAAAAGCTTGAAATTTACAGCGGTCGTTGGTAAAAGCCCCAGTGAAAGTGCCCTAGTGGAATTTGGTCATTCAGGTCTGTTAATTATACCTAAGAAGTTGAAAGCAAAACGCTTGAAGTTTACGGCAGTCGTCAGTGGAAGCTTTTAGGAGCTGTCCAAGTGAAAGTCATCCTTTACGGTGTTGACATTATGGTAGTTGTCTATTGTGACGCAGAAAAGTTGGTTAGAAAATAACTGTGATTTTCGCAGTAGCGTTTAAAAAGTTACTCTGGTTCACTCGTGTCCTAGTGCATGTTGGCCTCTTAGGTGGTGAAATTGTAGCAGTAGTAGTCTATTAACTATGACGTAGAAGCGGAATTACAAACCTCTCCCGGTGAATTTTGTGATTGAAAGTCTAGGGCAGGCAGTAGCCGTGTCGGTAGAAGCTTTTGATAGGGTGTCACAGTAAAGACTGGCTTTTCAAGTGACAGTTATCAGGAGAAGCTCGGAATTTTCGCCCTGGGGAAGACTTGTCCTAGTGAAATTCTGCAGTACCTGACTATTTTTAACCCTGATAATTGCCCTGGCTCCCATGGTGATGGAAATTTTCCTGGTAGTCTATGCACGAAATTTACAGTAGTCGTAGGTGGTGAAATCGTGGAGTTTACAAAACCACCCAGACGAGCTTGTGATGCCTCAGTGAGATTTAGCCTCTATTGTCTATTTATGTTGTTCTGAAAGTGGTGTTTATAAAACCGTCCCGCTGCTTTCCATTTTTAGGAGCTGTGACAGTATCAGGTTGGGAGAAGAAGTTTTTAGAGTGATGAAATCGTCTTATTCAGCAACTAACAGTGCCTTGGAAATGGTGATTACAAATAACTGCCCGAGTGGATTTGCAGATTAAGGCTCCTAGTTATACAATGAGGGTCTTGAGGTTTGTAGAGGCGAGCCAGCTTGGGAACTGGTGTCCTTGTGAAGTAGATTTTGGTGGTGAAATCGTAGTAGATTTCTTTTGGTTGTACCCTTGAGATGTCGATCAGGAATCTGCTCTGGCAATCTTTTGGATTAAAGCTCTCGATCGGTTATCAGAGGGAGTTTGGCATTCGCAGCAGTCGCCGCGTCAGTATAGGCTTGTAAGAAGCCTTCTTTGAGTAGTTCGGCCTTTGAGGCGTTGGAATTCTAATTATGCGGGGCGTGGTACTTGCTTAGTAGCCACTTAGCGGATGGAGAAGTTTACGACCAGATGGACTGAATCCCGTCTCGCTCTCTGCAGACGCTGGAGACGTGTTGGATTGCGACAAAGTGCTTTTTCATTAAGGTTTGGCCTCTCAGGTGATACAGTTGTAGCTGTGGCCCTTGTGCCCTAGAAATGGTGGTAAAACCTCACAGGCTAATGATCACAGTTATTGACTAAAAACTGCTCTAGCTCACTTGGTGCTTGATGTCAGTAAAAACTTCAGGTAGTGAAATTTTAGCAGTCTTGACCTTGAAATGATTACAAAACTGCCAGTCGCAGTGATGATGTGGCCTTGTAATTTTGACAGAAATGCCGATGACACAGGTGCCCTAGACTGTCTCGTGTTGGTAGAAGCCTCAGAGGTGTCGTGGTGGCTAGTGGGGGTTACAAAACTCTCCTGTGAGTAGGAGCCCTTCACGTAATGAAATTACAGTAGTTTCCTCCCTGTTATGCCATGGAAGTGTTGTGTAGACATCTGCTCTGGTGAACTTGTAGTTTAAAGTTCTCTGGCTTGAAATGTACGCCAGTTGTCACAAGAAGCTTGCGAGAGGGTGTCCCTTTTCAAGTGATGAAATTGTAGAATAAATTTATAAGTTAGGGCATAGAAAAGGTTATCACAGTATTGCCCTTGCAAATTCGTCGACTAAAGCTCTCAGTTTGCATCAAAAGTCTGAAATTTGCCTGTGAGAAAGTGTCCTTAGTGACCGTGAAATCGCAAGTTTCCACTAATTATGCAAGGCGTGAAATTAGCTTAGCCATCACCGTGCCGTCTAGCTCTCTGCAGACACGGAGGATGTGATGGACTGAGACAAAGTTTCTCTGTGAATTTTGGCCTTTCGAGTGGGGTGAAATTGTACTGGTTGTGAATTAATTATGACATGAAAACGGTGGTTAAGAAACTTGGTGATTGAAGCCTTTGGTTAGCAGCGAAAGCTTGAAATTTGCAGTAGAAACTTACAACTTGTGGCATTTCACGTGGTTAAATTGCATTAGATTGTGTGAATCTGCTCTGGCTCACTCAGTTGGAAGCGAAAGTCTGATACTTGCAGCTGTCTCGTGTCAGAAGAAACTTGTGAGGTTACCGATGATAAATTTTCGGTAATTTTCCACTTAAAATGCTTTAGGAATGGTGATTGCACAACTGCCTTGGTAAACTTGTAGATTAACGCTGCCTACTAGAGGCGAAAGTCTGGTATTTGCTGTAGAGATGCCAGAAGATCCTCGTGGAGCTTGGCAACTGCTGTTTTATAAGGCAAGCGGAGAACTTGGATGCAATTGCCACCTAGTTTATGGTGCGATGGACCAGCTTCCCTGCATTCTCTGTGGACGTGATGAACTTCTACAAGGTGTCTCGGGTTAATTTTGTCTGTTATTTGTGGCATGCTTAAAACTGGCCTTGCCTCTTTTGCTCTTGTGTGGCAGAAAAGCTTGAAATTTAAGGCGAAGTGACCCGTCTGAAATCTGGCCATTTAGGTGGCAAAATCCTAGTAGTTATCCACATAATCTGACCTAGAAATGGTGGTTAGAAAGCACTCCTGGTGGCTCACGTTCTCGGTTAGCTGGAAAAGCTTGGGATTTACGGCAATTGTCATTCGATCCTCGTGAGAGGGAGCGTTCTAGTGGATTTCGGCTTTTCAGGTGATGAAATTATGGTATTAGTGTTTAAAGTGCTTTGGAAATGGTGATTAGAAGGCTTAGGAGAAGGGTATCTCATTGAAATTTGTCGGTGGAAACTTTGGAGAACGTGGTTGGTAAAGTGGTAGATTAAAACTCTTGGTGATATCTGGCCTCTATTGTATTAGTTCTCGTGATTTTGACAGAAATGTCGATTTCGAATTCGCTATGGCGCAGTCTCCTGTTAGTAGAAGCTTGTGGGAGAGTGTCCTAGTGATGTTGGGCCTTTCAGGTGTTGAAATGACAGTATCACCTTGGAATTTGTGATTGCACAACTACCCTGACAAACTTGTTCATTAAAGCTCTCAGTAGGCAGTGAAAGTCGGGTGTTGGCAGTGAAGCTTGACCCTTGAGACCTTGAAACGCAAGACGGGAAATTGTCTTAATCGTCGCCTAGCAGATAGACTGAAAGCCTAGTGCGCTCTCTCTGGACATGATGGACTGCGACAAAGTGGCGAAATCGCGGTAACTGCCTGATAATTTGACGGAAATGGTTCTTGAAACAGTGCTGTAATTTTTACAGAAGCCGAGGAGGAAAATTTTTTGGTAAAATTTGGTCTCAGTTAGCAGCAAAAGCTTGGAATTTACGCCATTAGCAGTCTCGTGTCTCTAGAAGCTCTTGAGAAATTGTCCTAGTGAGCGTTAATCCTTCCGGTTGTGAAATTGGAGTAGTTGTCTACAAATTACGCCTTCGAAATGCTGGTGAACTCATGGATTAAAACGCTCCGTTAGCAGCTGAAAGCTTGAAACTTGCACAAGTAGTGTCAGTAGAAGCCTGCGAGAGGTTGTCCTATTGTAAAGTTTGGATCCTTAAGGCTTAATCCTCACCCAATGCTAGTGTGGGGAAGACGAAACTACTAACTTTCTGCCTCTTTCTCGCCACAGACGCCGAGGACGTGATGGACTGCCTACAGAGCAAGTGCACCACCGGCTCCCTCCAGATCTCGTCTCCCTGGTCCCTCCTTGAGTCCTTCGACGGCACCTCGGAGAGTGAGTCCCCTTTCCTTTGAAGCTGCCGCTGCTGCCGCCGCCGCCGCCGCCCTAACTCCATAAGCGCGGGAACCTCTAATGCGATTAGTGTATTTGGCACCAAAGAGGCGTGAGGCCCTCCTGTTTCTTAGTCTGTTTCAAGCTAGAATAAGAACTGGGAACTTCTGAGGGTTGGGAGTCTTGTTGGTAAGGTCAGCAGCAACAGGGTGGACCCGTCTCCGCTTGGAGTCGACCGGAATTCATTGGTTCAATCGCTGAGCCAATGAATTCCGGTCGTGATCAATACACGCCATCCTTATATGAGGAATGGGGCATGCAACACCAATCATCGTCTCTCTCTCTCTATCTCTGCGACAGCTTAATTTCATTAAATTCTGTCACGAGGTCCTGTACTAGTAGTGGCGTATAACCGAGAGTTTTGTCTTTGTCTCTTTGTTTTGCCTCTTAACTTTGTCTCTTCTGGGCTTTCGTGACGGCTTTGGCTTTGTCTGGTGTCTTGTTTCTTGGTCTCCACCAAACCCCTGGAGAAGGGAAGCTCAAATTTCTCAGGAGAGGTCGAAAGTGACTCCCTATTTGGTAGAGGGACCCAAGTTCGTGGTGTCTTGATTTTGCAGCATGGAATTGGGGTGGGACAAAATAATGGAAACACATAGTATTGTGACATCTTAGGCTTCATACAATCGATACTTGACACATTTTAATGCTTTTCCTTTCTGTTATCTAAAGTAGGTCCCTCGAGCAGTGGAAAGTAGGGGTGATTTTCTCTGATTCCTGATGACACGAAGGTCTTCCTTGATTGCTGCACGCTTAAGCGTTCAATTCACGTGGCAACTCAAATCGTCGTCTGTTATTGCACAGATAGTTGTGTGGCATTTGAAACGATGCACCCCTAGTTAACGCACTTCCGTATTCGCCACCGTTGAATCTCTCCTCTTTGAGGTTGTTAAAGACATCTCGTGCCACCGCTTTACCCCATTTAGGATGTGAACATTTTTTGCAGTCTCTCTTTTGGACGTTCTCCTCAAAACTACTTTCTTGACTACACTGCCCAACTATTCATAGTAGTAGTAGTAGTTCTTCTGTGAGTTATGGCGATCTGGAGAGTTCGGTGGAGGTGCAAATTGAGGAGACGGGCCGTAAAATTTGCCGTCCCACAGACAGTCTTTTCTATGATAAGTTGACTTCCATGTTTTGCCTATTTCGGTACTTCCTCCTCCTCCTCCTCCTCCAAGTAATTAAAACTTTATTTCTTTATCTCAGGGCCCTTTTGCGTGTGTGTTTTTCGCTCAGCAGGACACGTGTACCACACCCCCGCAAACTCACATATCCACAAACGTAACTAACTCCTCTCAAGTTGTTGCATTACGTCAGTTGTTTACCTCGGTTGCCATGGCAGTGTCTCTGTCCACACGTTAGCTGGTTGCACACCCCCGTCAGTTGAGCTTACGATGGTCGATGTGCGATGTTTTCGAATGTCATTTTCCCATAAAGTTCCCTTCTCGACAAAAAAGGTCGTGTGACACAACTTATGGGATGACTTAATGAAAAGCTCCGTTTTTTTCGCCTTTTACGCACCTCGTCAGGTTTCATCGAGCTGGCGGATAGGAGTAATGACCACAACGAGGCGTCCAAGGCGACGGTTTCAGGAGCGGACTCAAACCCGAGCGATGGGGAGGAGGAGGAGGAGGTGGAGGAGGAGAGCGGATACCTCCTAGCCTCGGCACCTCCGCCTGCCTGGTACCACCAGGCCTGCAATCGACTCACGGCGGAGAACTACGAGTCCCTCGCTCTCTTCTGCCTCCAAATGCACCTGTGAGTCAACCTTTTGCGTGAAGAGGGGGATGGTTGAGGCCTCAATCGAGGTCAATTAGGGGCCATTTTCTGGGGAAAGTTGCTTTAATGGTGGGTTTGGGCATCATCATCATCATCAACGTCTTTGAACACCTACAGAACAGCCCAGTTTCTACAAAACAACTGTTCGTCGCAAGGAGCTGCACAACTCTTGATTACACCACGAAAGAGCTGCTATTAGAAGGCTTTTCAAAGCGGCATTTGGAGCTGTTCGATTCAAGTGAGAAGTCGATTTCCGCCGGAGTGAGGGAGTTTTAACTGAAGGCGAATTGACTAAGATTCCCTTGGAACCGGCATTTCACAATTTGTACAAATTAACACCATCTGGAAGAATTGGGGCTGTAATTGCCACCGCAAAAATTTGTGGATGACCTACACTATATTCAGCTATATTGTTGATTTTCCAGGGTGTTTCCATTATTTTGTCCATCCCGTGTATATTTTTAATCGCAGAAGAAAGTAATGAGGAGGTTGTGCTCACCGCTGCTCAATTATTGCACTTGTTGCACAAGCGCTCGATGAATGATGTGGGTCCTGCATTGAGCACCAACTCAGCGTGTGCCACGATATTCTGATATCGAACGAAGGCACCTGCTAGCTCGTGGACAGTCGTGTCGGGATCCTTGTCCATGAGAGCCATGAGTTGGACTCGAACAGAGGCTAACTCGGGGCTCCTAAGGCCCAATGTAAAAATGAGACTTTGGAGGTTATGATACGAGAAACGGCTGATGTGGAACTCGGAGCAGGAGTTTGTTGACTCTGGTTGCGTCGTCTCTCTCTAATATTTTCTCCTGGCTCCATCGCGACTTTGAAGCACTGGAAGCGTGCATTAAAAAGAGAGACTTTTCGGCTGAATATAAGATACGCAGAACTGCAATAGTCGCATGGAATGATAGCTCCGCGGGTTTTCTAGGAAGAATGCAATTAATAAGGGGTTTGTACGCTCTATTCTGAAGACGCCATAGGAGTAAACGACTCTTCGTCAATTCGGACATGTCGGAAGACTTTAAGTCAATAATAACTGAGATCCGCTGTATCCATGTCTGGAAATCGTCCAAGAATGGATCGAAAATTGTGATCTGATCAGTGCTTTCATCTAGAGTTTTCGTTTTCCTATTTACTGCGTTAGTTAGGGTCGCGAGAAGCTTTTCAATTCACTGCATAAACTGGCCGGCTACTGCGGTATCCGGTCGGCTAATTGTAACGCCACGCAGTCTAATAAACACACGTGTGTGTGTTTGTCTGTCTGGATCATTCAAAGTCTTTCTTTAGACAAATGTTTACGCAAGACTGGACAACCCTTTTTTTGCATCTAATACTATGAAAGGCACTGCAAACTTAAGCCTGTGACCTTCATGCAATTCCCACACAGATCTTAACCCGTCAAACAATTAAATTCATCTAGAAGGACCCGATCGAAGGTTCCTTTGTTTTAGTTACTTTGTCCAATCCCTATGTGTTTTCCTTTGTGTCTCCTTTGCAGTCGGGAACTGGGTCTGGCCTTTGCCATCCGCGCTCACCAGGAGTACAGACGCCGGGAGTCGCCCGATCTCTGCTCCGACAGCTGTTTCACCTCCTCTGCCTCTTTGTCGTCTACCTCAAACTCTGCCGTCGCAGCCGCCTCTCCGCAACCCCTGCCCAGTCTCAGTCTGCCCCTGTTGCAGCAACTCCATCTGCCCTTCTCCGACCAACCCGTCGGTGAGTACTACTCAAATCACAATATCAGTAGCATTGCCCTCCTCATGCTCCCTTTAGAAGCCTTCAGTTGACTACTTAGTGCCATCGAGAACGCACTAACTGGCCGGATAAATCTGGTACCTAGCTGAAGCAGTCTATTTCAGTTTAACCTCTCTCGTTCCTCTTGCAGCGCAACCGTCACCGAAGCACAAGGTCTACTCGATCGATCTCAGCCAGCTACAACACTCCACGGAGGACTCATCGACTCAAGAGGTCCCCCAGTCCCCTTCGGAGGGGGCCGAGACGGTTGTGCGTCAGAGGCGGACGCGTGGATCGATACTCAAGACGCCGCCGCCGTCGGCGCCAGCGCTGCTCAACCTCCAAGGCGACGGAGGGGGCAGCAACAACTCCAATCACTGCTCCGACCTCAGTCCTCCGGCTGTCACTGGCGACGCCGATGATCTCTCTGGTGAGTCAACTCAAAGTGGTGCCCTAAAGGAGTGCTCACCGTTAAAAAGCCCATGACCCTTTGAAACCCCGTCTCGATGCCCATTGGTCGTAATCGAAAGTGAATCGCTCCCTCATTGGTTGATTCCAGAACGACCGGTGAGGAAGCGCGTACGCTTCTCTCTCTCCGCCTCTCACCCGCCGCCCGAGGTGGAAGCGGCCTTCGGTGGTCGGAGCAACCACCAGCGCCTGCAGGACATGGCCTCGCGTCGGCGTCACCGCACCCTCTGCCCCGACGGTGCAGACGAAGACGACGACATGGACGACGTCTACGACGAGGAGGACGTCTACGACCCGTCTTCCTCGTCTCTGGATCGCTTCATGGCCTCGCTCTGGCTCCGCAGCCGCCACCAGCACCGCGGCGGTCGACATCGAGGTCCGAGACTCGTTGGCGCTGGCGGTGTGCGGTGGGTGGTGGAGGCGGGCGCCTACATGGCGTGTCTGGCGGCCCTGGTGGCGCTCACCTGTCTCTTCCTCGCCCTCGTCGTCTGTGTGCCACTGCGCGTTGTCGGAGGCGGCAGTGGAGGCGAGGCGGTGGGAGCGACGTGCGACCGCCTCCTGGAAATGTTCGGGCTGCGTGCGCTGCTCGCGGCCAACGCGCGGTGATGGGACCTCAACCCACCTCCCCCCCCCTCTTTTTTCACTATCTCTCTCCGTCTGTGTGTGTGTAAAAGTGTGTGTGAAGACGAGCATTTTCGGTGTAAAAATAGAGTGAGGTGAATGTCAGTGTGTGTATGTGTGTGGTGCTTTGGATTTAGGGGGTTGGGGAGGAGTTGAGTGGGTTTGGGAGTGCTTCAGAGTGTGTGGGTGGCGATTTTTTGCAACGCTTGGGATGCTAGTTCTTGGAGAGATCCGCTGCCGGGCCGATGGATCATTTATTTCCCTGTTCGCGTAATGAACGAATTCACTAAAAACCGACTTTGGCTGGTCCATTTTAGGATTAACACATCCATAGATGGTAAATATGGCTGCAGAAACAAGAATATTTGGATATGAAAACCGGTTAATTGTAGAAGCTTGTGGGGAACCAAGTTGGTGTCTCCTGCTGGTGCTTTGAACTCGATTGGTAAGGTACGAGTGCTTTACAGTGGAAAAATGCGGAAACCTAAGTGGTGTAGCGACCTACCGCTACCGAAACAGCTACTTAATGGGACACTATGGCACTGATTTTTGCGGCGTTTTAAAATCGCCACATTACAAGTTCTAGCAGGTACATAAACAAGCATATATATGGCGAAAAACCTCTATAAGGCGCCACGAGGTGTACTTCCGTCGTGAATGCCTGAAATGGACCACACCAAAAGAATTTTACAATAAATAAGTGTGCCAAATCCACAGATGATCATGGCAAGTGATTTCATGATTGTATCTTTAAGTAGCTGCAAAATTGTGTCACTTATTTAATTTTATTCAAAATTTGAATGAAATTCATGTGACGACTTTGCAGCTCTCAAGTTCTGTTAAAATTTCCCAAATTTTATTTTTAGATGTTCAGCCTGGTCGATAGAAGTTCCTTACCGATTATTTAAGACCGTCAACAAGTCTGTAAATCGCTGGTGTAAAAGATGACCACCGTCTACTCAAACAGTTTGCTCACCCTACTTAAATCTTAAACAGTAGAAGCGAATTATCACCTTCGAAACTCCAAATCACTCCATGAGTAGAGCTAACATCTCAAGCCTTCAATAGTTTCTACTGACATAAAATAAAAGTTATTTGCATTTTAAAGCCTTTTCAAATGCATTTCACACGATCTCTACTTTCTACTGTTTATCGATTTTCCGATGAGAAAGAGCTTGCGTCCAATTAAAATTCGGCCTTGGCGAAATGTCATTTCTTCACGAAAATAAGACATATTTCTGATTCGCAAAAGTATTTAATTTTACTAAAACCAGCTGCAAAGTGTATAATAGCAAATATACAAGGTAGTTCACAATCCTGTTAAAAAGACAAATAGACCAAGAGTGTTTACACTGGGTGCATGTTGGCAGTGCTCTAACACGGAAAATCAACAAGCCATTTTAATAATAAACAAGGCAAAAGTGGGTTTTTTAGGTAAATATTGCCATTCTGAACGGCGTTAACCGCCAGCTTTAGAAATTTCCTAAATTGAGGGAGGGCTATTTAAAGCTTGTACCATTTTTAATATTTAAAGATTATGAAAATCAATCATACTATAATAATTAGGAAAAGTGTTTGCTCGATCTTCTAAAATGTTGCAAAAAAATCGATATGGCGCGATTTTTAACTAGCAGTAATTTTAAACATGCTGAAACACTTTCCGTTATCTGTAATCACTGTTAGAATATCTAAAAGAGGACTTGCTTTTCCAAGGAACATGAGAGACAGATCAGTACTTTAGATATGGCTGAATATCATAAAATGCTTGGTAAAACCCTAATGTGAAGGCGCACAGATCGCGGAGGGTGTTTGCAACAAGTTTATGAAAAAAATTGACAGTAATCAACAAGTTGATTGAGAGAGGGAAGAGACGATGAGAAGACTGTTGCTTACGAGTACAGTCCCGATTTAGCTTCCGAGAATAACTCAAAAGAAACCTAATTTAGTTGCAAAGAAAGAGGTAAAAAGAAGGTCCAAACCACGGTTTTCTTACTTAGTTTTGAAATGACCTCGTTTAGAATCGAATCGACTCAAAAATGCCACATACACTTTAATTTTGACGCTCGTATTTCACATCCAGGATAAATAAATGAGTGCCAAGGATGATGTCGATGGTGATGATGATGATAATGATGATACGAGGGAACCCACCGGCATGGGATTTATAAGGTTTTTTTTGGGGGGCAGGGGAGCGGTTGCGCTAATTTTTATGTTGACAAGAGAGAGAAAGGCAGACGAGACGGGTGTCGTTCACGGATCGTAACCCCCCTGCGCTGCAATAACTCCAACCAAACTGCCTTTGAAGTTGCCGAACGCACACGCACAGAAGAGCGAGAGCGTTTAGTACTTTTCGAATGCCTTTGAGCCTCTGCGTCATTGGCTTTACGACCCACCACTAACGAAATCGCGCCCCCCGGGTCTGCCTGCTTTCACCAAAGGCACGCAATGTTTCACTCATCTCACTGCATTTGGGAGCTTTTGTTACAAAGTACGCATAAAGAACGTAATGGCTAAAGTGCAGTCTTTCGGGGATAATTGTACTTTGAAAACCTTTATAAAGTGGAATTTTGTGAAAAAAAATATGATCATAAAAATTATTGATTAAAGTGATTCACGATTATTGGTAACGAATCAATCTTGTTACGTTAATCGGTTGATAGATTGCTGGGACTGAAATATTTTATGCATTAATACCTTTTTATTCAAGTAACTAAATAATTATTTTATGAATCATGTGAAATCTTTATATTTATCACGAATAAACTCAAAATAACATTAATCTCTATTTAGTACTTCACTCGTCCTTGTCTTCACTATATAAGAGTTTACCTTCACGATAAGTGTTTACGCACATTTTCAAAGACAATATATGCAATAACGATCGATTCATTTCTTTGATAACCGGCTCTTTTTGTTCTCAAGAAGTTTTAAAATCATATTATCATTTGATTCTAGTCAAATATTGCAAACCACTTTGCTGAAATTTATCGAAAATGAGGACTATTGTAACCTGTTTGTCAATGAACGCAGAAATGAATTTTATCAAACTACTCAGTAAACAGAGGAATAAATCTTGAACAAACTTTTATTAAATGATGTGTCTTCATTAATTCTTGCTTATTATGAGAACGTTGACTGAAAAAGATTTTACTATTGGTGAATAATTTAGGGGCTTAAGTACGAAAATATTTACTTCTGAAACCAATTAAAAGATATAAAGTATATTTTGTCTACACTGTAATAAACTAGAAGCACTCTAACGTTGGAATTGACGTACAACTTTTAATTTAAAACTTAGTTTTTTCCCACATTTAGGCTTCAATTGTACCTTTGAAGATAACTTTCTTATTAACCGTTTTATGAGTGATTGTCGCTCCCATAACTTAAATTAGGGATAATACAATATTTTCCCCCAAGTTTCACATTCGCAAATGATTGACTCCAATGAGAGTCCCGTTATTTTGAGCAGCGTTTACAAAAAGTATTATAAAATGCTGACGATTAACAAAAAATGCTTTTTAACAACTACATTTTAACCAGTAACTATTTTAACAACTAAATTATCGATTAAAAATATTGATTTGTAACTACATTTGATTGGTTGGGTTTCCAGTTGTTTTGAACTCCACTCACGACTCTGCGATCGATTGGTCAGAGTTCCCTAGGACCAGTTTTGGCACTTTTTTCTATCGATTGCATCGATTTTGGCTGACAGGGCCAGCAGCTTGTGGCGCGATTACGTTTGTCGCCGTGACGAAGAAGTACACGGGTTATTCTGATTGCCATAAAACGACGTTTCTGCGCCTTGACACAGGCCTGTCAGTTGACAAACCCCTCCCTATTAATCATTATTCAAAGGGGCAGAAAGCGAGTCGACTGGCGAAAAATTGGTTTTTCACCGAAGAAACGGGTTACAAATCGGGAACTTCATGGGAAAAGCGTCTTCCGATTGGATCGCCAAGGAATTGCCCAATTTGAATTAATACTACTGAATTGGGTAACAATCATTGTTTAAATCTACTGCTGTCAGCAATCAGGCCTGACAATGCAGCACGACCCCCCAACACAGGGAGAATCACTCCACGAAAGGACGAAGAACCTGGCTGGGAGAGAACACTTCATCCGCTTTAGTTGTGCCGTAGAAGAAAGAGGTTGAAACTGACGACATGAGTTCTTCGAATCAAAATCCCTAAAGGATGTATTAATAAGCTTGTAGGAAGATTGAAGGTAACTCAAACAGAAGCATTTAAACAATGATGGAACCGAAGGAGCAATTTATGAAACAATCCTTCCCTCAAGAAGAGTGCAAAATCAGCTTGTTTAAACGAATCGAGGTTGTAAAAGGCGCCAATGGTGGCGCTTATTCGGAATAAACCTTCTCAGTGTTAATTCCGGGTCTAGTGAATCTTTTTGCTATCAACGACTGCACATTTCAGCCAACGAGAACGTCCTTGATAACTATTAATCATACGTAACGTTATGATAAATTAAAATCGCCAAGACTTTAATTGAGTAGTGGGAATTCGACAGTATCACCTAGGATTTCAGCCTTGGCAAACCTACTACTAACTAATATTCCAAATAAAATAGCCAAACCAATAAACAAAACATTAAAATATATTTAGATTTGACTGTTTATAGCATGTTCAAATATAATGAAGCCGAAATATTTGGTGTTTCTATTTTTTTGTCAAACAAATGTAGTGCCTAATGATTCACATGGGAGATACATTACGGAATCCTAGTTCCATCTTTGATGACAGTTTTGTGCGCCAGACATTGTTCCACGTCAGCTTTGATTTTATAGAGAAGCCGTTCTATATTATTCACCATCTTTAATAAGTATTTTCCGATTACCAAGGAGATCCTTTCGCCATTAAAAGTTCGTTTCTAGTGGAATAAAACGGTGTTGCGACATTCCACTAGGCCCTCAAGTTCATGTCTCGCGGTTGCACAGAGCGGTGACAAAACCCACCCTCTTTCTAAGCGCCACATAACGAAAAAACACTTCCGATTTCGAGTCATTCCGCAGTGGAGATAAACTCGTTTGGTGGATGAGTGGAAAACCTACAACACGGGTAGGGGTGCTGCCTCTTGGAAACCCACCGCAGCGCCTATTATCGATTGATTCGGCGAGACTACTGAGGCATTTCAGCAAGCGACTATGGTCCTCATCCCATCGCTGTTCCCAAGCCACTCAGCAGCTACAATTGTCAATGACTGTCACGAGTAACATTCTAACGAAGTTGAGCATCTCATCATACCTCCTCAACGTCGATTTCAGGCATCCAAGTAAGAAGAAGTCGAGTTCCGCAGCCACGGATGCCAACACTGCCACGGTCACTGAAGGAACTGGCTGAGGGTGCCTTACTTGAAGCAGAATGAGCTGCTGAAATGCCTTTCCAACCAACAATCCATTGCCTGTGTCAATCAATACCCGGACGAGCTGAGGCTGTATTTAGGCATGTATTTTGTGTCGAACTCCAGTTTCGTCCAGGAAGAGGCTGAGTCGAGGTGACTACTGCTGATGAAACCACAGCGAGGCCCCAAGACCCATCGTGCTGCTGATGACTTGCTCAGTCACCCCAACTTGCCATCATGAAGAATTTAATTCGCTGACACACGCTGGAGGATATGAATGACTGCTTTTTCAATACAATTCTTAGGTGCAGTTTCGAAATGTACTTCAAAGTTGTCTCCCTGTTTCTTCTTCAAATTGCCATATCCACTTGTGGTCTTCTGAGTCACTATTTTGTAAAATTGTCATCCAAATCGTCCGTTTTCCGTGAGTTCCTTCCTATCTGAGTTTAGCCAAAACATCTGCTGCAGAATACCTCATTTCTAAGGAAGCTTCGCTTCTACTAGATTCAGTCAGTGAGGACAAAACACACTCAAACCAACTGCGACTGTTGCAATAAACCCCCCGCTATCTCTCCTATCTGTCAGTGTTGTTTACAAATAGTCCTCTGCTGTGTTGTTTAGCGAAGGTGGTTGTAATTAGGAGGGAATCCACGTCGACTAATGGATTGAGCAACACTCCACAACTTGTTTGGATTAAATCAAACAGCCCAATCAGCGAGATTCGTCAGACCACTGCTGTTAGAGGAATCAATCGTAGAATTGAGTTGTCTGTTGGGAAGGAGATTTGGGTAATATTGATCAAAATATATTGATTTCCGGTGTCGTCTAGACTAGCATCACCACACTCCTGAGTACTGAGTTGCACCTATCTCTGAGCAAGCAAGAAATCGGAGGGTAAACATATCTTGGGCAGGAAGATCTGCCACGCGCTAGACTCCTGACTCTAGACTCTAGGGTTTGGAGAAGGAGTCTAGCCAGCATCCCTCCTAGATTCAAAACAGATTACTCAACTAACCAACTAACTAACTGAGTAACTAAGATCCCCAGTTAGATTAGGGCACCACAGTCTCGTAGATACTCGCAACCAACGAAAAATAAGTCGTTTCGTAATTAGCCAACGAGTTGCCATTTAGGGATGTGCACATACGCTGAATCGATTTAAACAAAATATCAATATTACCTTCATTATTTTTAGAACTGGGATATTAGAGTTGTCTAAATATTAATTTTGGTAATTAGTTTCGAATATGGGGACTAATTTTTGTGAACTTATGCCCCAAAAAGTCACTTGGGCTTAATTCACTATCTTGATAAGAGAGGAACTCGTGCTACTACACTCCAGAAATACATCTGGGTTAATTTAGACACCCGATTCATCTCAAATCGTCCCAACCTCCTTATAATAAGAAGAAGAATCGACTAACAGGTAGACTCGAATTCGTCCCCGAGAGAGACCTGAGTAGACTGCAATCGATCACACAAAAATGCTGCGCACTCTCCAGTGTCGGAGTGGATGGTTTCGTGAACGCCATGCATTAGACGAGAATATCGATCCGTGGATCAGATCT
This sequence comes from Anomotaenia brevis, assembly GCA_030710315.1. Taxonomy (NCBI): domain Eukaryota; kingdom Metazoa; phylum Platyhelminthes; class Cestoda; order Cyclophyllidea; family Dilepididae; genus Anomotaenia; species Anomotaenia brevis. Next base: position 49,295 of record JAUOZQ010000219.1, read on the forward strand.
CCAGCAACCTTCCAGATTCTTTTTGAATGACACAATATTCGTTCCCAGATCCTAAGATTCCTAAAAATCACTCATAGATACTCGCATACCATTGAAATTAAGAGCCTCGTACTTTGCAAACGGTTTGTCAGTTTCGGAGAAGCTGGAACAAGTAATCGATTTAAACAACGACATCACTATAGCAGAGATCAAGTACTTGAGGCGCTTTAAAATTTAAATTTCCGAAATTAATTATTAAAGAGGAAGAGGTTTTGGACCAAGGACTCGACGACAGAAGGGAATTTTTGTTTTAATGTGATGCAGGTCAGCCCACCACCTTTTGCGGTGGCAATCGCAGCCTCAATTCATACAAATCGTGGGTTGACTCCGGAGAAATTGTAGCCCAGTCGTCAGTTACAACACCCTCCAGTTATGCCAGAGAAGATGGCTCAGGAGGTGACTGACTTATTACTCGGACTTCTCAAGTCGACTTGTGGTGGGATTGTGGTGACCAGATGAGGTGCTCCACCTCACTAGAATGTTCCTCTTCGTAAGCATATCCTTCGAATTCCAGCTCTTTCCTAGTGCAGTCCAGTTCTGTGGAGTCGTGGTCTTGCGTGGTCTTCTAACAACAAATGTTTTTATCGATCTGAAAAAAAAACAGTTACTTCAAATAAGAATTTGAATAGCATAAATAGTGAACGAAAACACCAAACCATGTCAAGTTTCAACAGTTCATTACATATCCACGGGTTTTAATGCAAAAAAGTCCAGGTGTTTCCATTATTTTGTCCAACTCTCGGAGGTGTACCTCATTTCCATTCTCTATTGACGTGAAGAAGCTTTCAGCAACAACCTTAAGGCAACTTGTTGGAAAACTCTCAGAGATGTCTCTGCCTTAAAATATTTCACAAAATCGAAGCATGTAGATGAGTTGAACCTCTGATTGTCAGGTGTGATCATGGGATCAAGTTTGAACCTCAAAAGATCACTCAAGAAGTGGTTACTGGGTGGATTCTGGAGGTGTCATCCAGTCAAACTACTCTGGTTCTACTGTGCTGGGGTTATATGGGTGAGTGGCCTACAAATCGAAGGGTGTCGCCTTTCATCCCATGACGACTGCTGGCAGTGCACCTGGGAATTATTTTCGAGGGCTCGCGCAAGACATTCTCCCAGAAAGTCGGTAGGAAGTGCCCTTACTCACTCACCACGCAGTTTGGATTCGCCTCCAGCAGAAGTCTCCCTTCGTTTTGCAAATACTCCAAGACATAAGTGGCGCACTACTTGGCTGTGAAAGGCCCTCACCTTCCAGAATAATTCCTCAAACACGACCGTCCTCTTCAAACTTAAAAGCAGAGAGAAAAAAGTGCATTGAACTAGACGTAAAAGATATTTAGAAATAAACTCGTGTGTTTTTGCAGCTCCTGTAAAATAATTACGCTTTAGATTCATTAAACATTGAATCCCCCCCTCTACCAGCAACAATATTTTCCTCCAAATTTCTAGGAAATCAACTTAAACAAAGAGATCTATAATAAGGATGCAATTTGTGCCCTAATTTAGTATTTATTCCTGTAAATGGCTCATTAGACATTTATTTAATTGATGCACAACTCCACTCTCCATAATGTGTTCACTAATGAGAGAACAAGATGAGTATTAATTCAAGTGCGCCTTGGAAAAGGTGTTTTGGTATAGATTTGGCAGTCTCAAAGCCCAAAATTGTGTTTGAAATCTGTAGGATAACATTTATTTAAGAGGAATCTCGATATCTCATGCCAGGTCCACCTTCAACTCCTTCTGGGTAACACCAAATTGCTGAACTGTTGAGTTGTTTACGTCGTTGTTATGACGTCCTGACGACTTCGTTGAATAAATTTGCGTCCCGTCTCTTGTGGCCGTCTCTTGTAAACGTAACGTTTACTAAGCAGACCAATTTTGGTAGCATAGCACCTCCGTGGTGGAATCTCAAAGCAGTATCATCCCTCCGTTTAAATTCAAACTTCGCTCTTATTTTAGCTACACGCCGGGGCGTTCCAGAGGTACTGCAACCGAAAATGAACTCATAATAGGCAAGAGATTCCTCCAGCTAAGAGTGCAGCAGGGCATTCCTCCCCTCCTACTTCATGGGAAAGGGACTTTTGCTGCGTGATTGAACGGGCACACACGGACATTAACGAACTTGCATAGTAGCGGTATCCAGGGAACGCAGGTAGAGGCAATTAGAAGGGGATACACTAATGCGGTTCTGTACATTCTTTGTAAGATGCTAAAAGAGGATTTTTCCAGGTTCTCTTTATAGAACGGAAGGCCCGGTTCGATTGTAACCTCCGTAGATGGTGAAATCTCCATGAATGAAGAAGTTAATGAACCATATTCTACAACCGTCTCCTCTGTTTCTGGTTCTGCACCTGAATTTCCTTTTTCAAATCAAGAAACTTTATATGCCTCAAATGATTCTTGCGTATTTCCATGGTAACCGAGTTTAATGGAGAAAATTTAATTTCTACCGCAGTGTAAAGAGCAAGGTTTAAACAAATTTAATGCATTTTAGCACAAAGATAGTTTTTTATTCCCATTAAACTCAGTATCAGGAGTGTGGTGATGCTAGTCTAGACGACACCGGAAATCAATATATTTTGATCAATATTACCCAAATCTCCTTCCCAACAGACAACTCAATTCTATGAGCAGAATTCGGACCTATTTATCGATTGATTCCTCTAACAGCAGTGGTCAGACGGTTCTCGCTGATTGGGCTGTTTGATTTAATCCAAACAAGTTGTGGAGTGTTGCTCAATCCATTAGTCGACGTGGATTCCCTCCTAATTACAACCACCTTCGCTAAACAACACAGCAGAGGACTATTTGTAAACAACACCGACAGATAGGAGAGATAGCGGGGGGTTTATTGCAACAGTCGCAGTTGGTTTGAGTGTGTTTAGTCCTCACTGACTGATTCTAGTAGAAGCGAAGCTTCCTTAGAAATGAGGTATTTTGCAGCAGATGTTTTGGCTAAACTCAGATAGGAAGGAACTCACGGAAAACGGACGCTTTGGATGGCTATTTTACTAAGTAGTGACTCAGAAAGACCACAAGTGGATATGGCAATTTGAAGAAGAAACAGGGAGACGTCTTTGAAGTATATTTGCATTTTTTGCAAAAATTACGAAAAAGTCTTCGAAGCCGCTCCTAAGGCAGTCGTTCATATCCTCCAGCGTGTGTCAGCGAATTAAATTCTTCATGATGGCAAGTTGGGGTGACTGAGCAAGTCATCAGCAGCACGATGGGTCTTGGGGCTTCGCTGTGGTTTCATCAGCAGTAGTCACCTCGACTCAGCCTCTTCCTGGACGAAACTGGAGTTCGACACAAATACATGCCTAAATACAGCCTCAGCTCTTCCGGGTATTGATTGACACAGACAATGGATTGTTGGTTGGAAAGGCATTTCAGCCGCCCATTCTGCTTCAAGTAAGGCACCCTCAGCCAGTTCCTTCAGTGACCGTGGCAGTGTTGGCATCCATGACTGCGGAACTCGACTTCTTCTTACTTGGATGCCTGAAATCGACGTTGAGGAGGTCTGATGAGATGCTCAGCTCCATTAGAATGTTACTCGTGACAGTCATTGAAAATTGCAGCTGCTGAATGGATTGGGAACAGCGATGGGATGAGGACCATAGTCGCTTGCTGAAATGCCTCAGTAGTCTCGCGAAATCAATCGATAATAGGCGCTGCGGTGGGCTTCCAAGAGGCAGCACCCCAGCCAGTGTTGTTGGGTTGGGAGAGGCAGTGGTCTGAATTAAGTGTACACGGTTTTTCGCTCATCCATCAAACGAGTTTGTCTCCACTGCGGGATGACTCGAAATCGGAAGTGTTTTTTCGTTATGTGGCGCTTAGAAAGTGGGTGGGTTTTGTCACTGCTCTGTGCAACCGCGAGACATGCACTTGAGGGCCTAGTGAAATGTCGCAACGCCGTTTTATTACACCAGAAACGAACTTTTAGTGGCGAAGGTCGAGAGAAGCGGTTAAGGAGTTAATAAGGCGCGTCAACAAACTCTCCTTTGATCGCCAAATAAGCTGCCTCATAGGACATCGGACTCAAATGCTATTGAAATAGTCACCGATGGACCCCGGCTCCAGGCAAACAGCAAGATGGAGCAGACTCTGGATCGCGAACTCCGGTCCTTTGTCACTCTTATTGTTTCGCGTCATCTAGAAGCTCTCAGTAGGCAAAGAAGAACCGTCACGAGGTATTTTGTTGATCCAAAGCACTGGCTTGGGAGCTTGTTTACGAAAGTACATTTGTGACCATATCGTGGGGTGGGGAAGTGCATTCGAATTATGCCACGCTTCAAAGGAGCGAAATTTATCAAAGAAGAGAAGGACACTCTCTCCCCACATTACCACATTGACATATTCCCTGTTAGCAGGGTTTTAACCAAACAATTTTTTACTTTTTTGTTCTGTAATAAAATCCAGTCAGTTTAAATGCGATTATCCAATAAGTCGAATTATTAGAGAGCCATTAACGTTGATTTTTTGTGTGCCTAATCCTTTTCTATTGATTTTCTTATAAATCAATAATGGAACTTGCAAGTTTCTCTCGAACACTCCTGTTTTAAACAGGAGTGGATGGCAATTTTACTTGCCCTCTTCAGACATTTTATCGATGTTGTTTGACCTTGAAGACTGCGCAAGAAGGGTGAGAGAGGTACTTGAAATTTTCCAGAACTTTTTGAGAGGCAACACATAAAATGCCCCATAAAATAAATATACCAAAAAATTTTTGGGTGATTTCCTATCAAAAAAATACATTATTTATTGATATAGTCCATGTACTAGGTCATTCCATAAATTATGTTCAAAATTTAGTTTTTTTTTCTAAATTTAACGAACTTTAGAAAGTATTTTGTGGAATGTTAAAAAAACTGTGCTTTAGTTTACGTTAAGATGTATCCAGGTTAATGAAATGTGTTTAAGCAAAAACCACAATTTGCTTAATGAAAACCTATTAACAAGGAATCATTTGACGCACAGAATGTTTTATGAGCTCAAAAATCTTCAATTAAATGCAAAATTTGGTCCCTTTTTAATTATTTTGAAAATTCGAATAGACTGTATGAAATAGACTTAATATATCTTTAGCTTAGGCAAAGCTTTCAGCTCAACAAATCTGAGGTTTGCCGCCCAAAAATCAATAGAACTAGATCGATTTTTTTCCCCTGGTGTGAAAGTGAACAAAGTGAATTGTGCAAGGGCTTGTGGTCATATCCATGGGTAATTTGCCAAAGCGAACCTGTTGAATGGATGCGTCTGACTTTGTTGTGATGACGTATGCACACGTACAGGCATGCGATACGCAAGACACACAGACCTTGGGAACTTAAATCAGTGCATATTCGCATATCTTAATGCTTCATGGGTTTATTTTCAGCTACAATGAAAAAGTAGGCTTTCTTTTATGACCTCACACTATTTTCCTGCCTTCAATAATGCAAAATTCGTTCTGGAAATCGGAGTTTAATACGAAATAGATCGGATTAATGGGAATTGATCATTATGATAAGAACGGCGAATAATCAACACATCAGCCATTGCTGATTGGTTAATTTTACTCTCTCAAATTTTGGGATCAACCAATCATTACCTCGATACTCTAATCCAACCAAACAGAATTCGAGCTCCTTTTGATACTTATGAATAGCTTTCTCTATTAACACAACAAGTGACTTGAATCAATTTTTCTTTTCATTTGTATGCAGCAGATACAGACGAAACAAAAGGTTATGCATAGTGACTGATTTATAGAGTCTCGTTTATAATATATTACACAAATGAGGCTAAGAGGGTGTGCAAGGGAGGGGGACTGAGAAGTTCCGCTCAGATTTGAGGGCTAGACACACGAAGGAGGCAACAGAATTCCGTCGAGAACGTATCGACGGTAATAATATTAATGGCTCTAGACGTGCAATTAAAACGCACCAATGGGGGCGTTCGTTTCGGCAGTGTACGTCCGCACGAGCTCGCACGGCCGCACGTACGAACTATAATTAATCTGTCTGGTATGTGCATGCGTGCACTAGCCACTGACGCACTCAGCTGTGACCTTGAACGTAGTTGATTGGATAGTGCTTGTGAACACCAAACAGAAATTTGAGGACTTGCTTGGATCCAGGCTTTTGAGGCGAGATTTTTGACCTTGAATCAGGATATCTTTAAAAAACCTTCTAATTAGATTAGCCTCATTTTTATCATCTAAACAATGTCGAAAATAAGTTTATAGGAGATTGTAAATACCAACTTATATTAGAGAACGATTAACAATTCAGTTAAGCAACTTTAAGCAAAATTGTCATAATTTAAGTTTGATTTATTGGGACTAGAAAAAGTCTGCGGATTTTATGGCTCTGTCATTAAGAAACTCGGCGTCTTCTGTGGGAAATCTGTTTTTTGAATAAGTTTGTAGAAGATTGCAATTTTCACACAACCTAGGAGAGCCAGTTTAACTTGATTGAAGCGAAATTGCGCAACCACTAAGACTAAAATCATGAGGCTGTATGCAATTTTTCTTTGGTCCTTAAAATTCCAGTTAAATTAGTTACCTGAATGTATATTTCCACTCATAGAGACAAACTCAACATGTGTGCTAAAAGTGGCTATTTAAAATAATCCATTTGATTAGTCAAGGTAACTATTTGAAATGGCATCTGCAAATGACGATCTATTTTCTGGTTAAATGATTTCGGCGATAAGCTTTTTTGGCCTACGCTTAAGGAACTACCACAAATTCTTTTCGTTTGCCGCAGAGAAATCGATAGCCAATTGATAGCGAACTGAAGTAATTAGCGAAAGCTTTCGCTCGGCGAATCAATCAATACCTGCGCGTATTAGCTTAATTAAATTACGTCATGCCAGCGGCCAAAATTGAAGCTACCAAAAGATCTAGTAGAAATTGCGTGATTTCCGCGTTTCCAGCGATAACCATGACAAGGACGACTTCGACGACGGCTAAGAGCGTAAGGTGCACGGGTACAAATCAAGCCTATACGCTCCACACACACACAATAAAGTAGTAGGCATGCACGCACCCACATACAATAGGCTATTATTGGCGCGATCAAAGCAGAGCGCTGTGGGCAAATTTCTTCGTTTCGCCTTCTTCTAGTAAGAAAGAATCCAGAATCCGTCCACTGTGCCAATTCGTCATGCCATGGTTACTATTCCTTTAACAACACGTCATGAGTAATCCGATCGAATGCACCTTTCGCACCCTCGTGTACAAGTTCCCGCCTCCGCAGCATTTTTGTTTAAATGCGTGCAGCATGGTGCGCGCGTTGACCCGAGACAGTGAACGATGACGTCAGTCACTATGGCCACTACTGCGGCTGCCACGATCATTGGTGTCACGTGACTGCTAGCGGTGATGACAAGACAATGTTATGCCAACAGGTAATCGGATGGTGACCTTCAAGGGAGCAATTATGTCGATGTGATGATAAGGGAGGGCAATAGAACCATTTTGAAAGAGAAATCTACGATAAATGAAACAAATGAGGAAATTTTATTTAATTATAGACCTACTCATCAACCTTTGTACGATTTCCATCTCACTTCCACTTTTGAGAGTTCAAAAGGTAGATTTATATCTGTTTCTTTAGTGCAGAGCTCGAGTTTCGAATCGAATTTCAGTCCACTGGGTTTCACTGAGAAGGAGTGCACTTCTCTCATGCAATGGTGCACATGATAACTGCGTTTTTCGGGTAGTTTGAAGGTCAAGCGGCGTTAGTTTGTCACTGAAATAAGCGGCCATTAAACTTTTGTCAGAACTATGAAAGGGCTAAAGTAAATGACAAAATGGGGCATTTAATTAAAGATGTGATTATCATCCACAGCATTCTCAACATCACCCAAACTCAACTGCACATCGTCCGATTCGGGCGTCATCGATTTCCTTCGTTCACACTAATTTTTTTGTTCTGATAGGTGTCAAATTTGATCAGTTTAAATGCGTCCGAACGCAAAACATAATGCTGAACGCCATCAGATGCCAAAACTACTTTTTAAATCTTGTTTAATTGAAAAAAGGGACAATCAGACAGGACTTATGGCATGACCAAAATGATATTGAAATTTGGCCATGCGAGATGCTTACTCCAACCATGACACATTTTTCTGCTTTTATGTAATTGTTTTAGAAAGATAGATGAAACCAACAGCGTATGAGGAATTCCAAAACCGAAGTTCGTGTACTGTGTGTGGACAAATTAATGGAAACACCTACGATTTGGGCATCACGAACCTGAATACGTTATAAGCAATCGAAAATTGACATTTGCTAGTATTTTTGTGTATTATTTTTGCCATTTGATCTGTTTATTTAAAATAACTGCCTTAACAGTTATTACTTTACCTTGTCTTACTTTCAAAGTGGCCAAATTTTTGGTGTTCCTCGTATGACGGCAGGCGCTGGCGTAGCAGAAACTGCCCACCGAATGCTGCTGGACGGCGTTTCAAGAGGTGGCGTCCTCAGCAAAGCAGCAGAGGCTGGTCTGGCCGAAAGTAGTCGAGGTTGTTGGTGGAGAGAGACCGTCGGTTGGACTCTGTCTCTCAAATCGATTTGTTTAAAGGGATCTCAAGACCACGCCCCCTGGAATCACCGCGGACCTCCTCAATGAACACCTCACTACAGCACAGAACCCAGCTTCCACAAAACTCTTCGTCTGGAGAGTTGAAATTAGAAGACCTCTGTTCTCAAAGACGACAGATATTTCGAAGCTTTTAGAGTGATAGAGAAGATGTTCAAGTAGGAAGTCGATTTCCACCTCCGTCGTGGTGTCAGAGATGTGACGCGGCTCTCAGGTCACCACACAAGGTTTTTAGAGTTCAAGAACTAAATTTGTATTTATTTTTTCTTATGATTGAATCGCTTTAAAAATGACCTCTTATCAGGTACCGATGAGTTTCAAAAACTACATTATCACCAGCTATGCACTTCACAAGAACGAGACCAACGTGGATTGCGTCTATCTTTTGCTGCCGCTGTTTCTATAAATGTTGCATCATCATCATCATTGCCAGAGTTAAATTTAAGAAATTACCGAAGATTATGTAATGGAATCATTCATTTCCTTTAATGTGAGTAAACATACTAGTAATTTTCTGATTATCTTGAAGTGAAATTTACTTACCTTTCGTTACTAATGACGCCTCCCACTTCGTCGAATAAACGTTGGAGTTACCACGCGATCCGTCTCTTATGGCCCTTGTTTAACGCAGCGTTCATTAACCAGACCATTTTAGGTAGCATTGCATTAATTTTTGATCTGCAACCGCTATTACTTGATTGCCAATGGCAGTTGCAGATAAAAATCCATAATACTTGTCAGCCAATCGCAGAAGTCCCTCTAATGTGTCACCTTCGCTAAACTCCCTCTGTACCCTAGTGTGGGTGGTTGAGAGCTGTCGTCGGGTAAATCACTAAATCAATAATTTCCTCCCTCGCCGCCACCACCGCCTCTAATAGAACTAGAGGGTGTTCTAACTAAGATTGGGCTACAGTTTCCGTGAATTAATATTAAAACCACCTTGTTGATTTATTAGGTTGTGTCCACCACTCTGTCAATACCCCAGAATATCTCCTCTCTGGTGACGTGACGATCGCGGTTAAAGTCGATTGGCCTCCTTGCAAAAGGCCTAGTAAATAGAGAGAGGGAACTAAGAAGGAGGAAGACCCCGCAAAACGCCTTCATCATACAAGAATCCGTCGTTTTTACCTCCTCGGAGTGACCGAACTGGATGTCAGTTCAGTTGGCAGCAATCGCAGATACGAAACCCCAAATAGCAGGCGATATTGGAATTGGAGAAACGTGGATTCCTCATCAAGGCCAGCCGAGATCGTGGACGCCGGATTTTCTCAATCTCGAATATTCTAACGTGTTTAATGACGCATCTTTTATTCCGCTACTAAGATAGGGATGGCCCCATCAACCCTAGGGCTCAAAACTTGTAAGAACACTCAAAAAGGCCAATATAATTCCTACATCTTTCCATCCGTCCATCCATCCATCAATCCAAATGTGTACTAGCACTGGTAAATTTTCCATTCCGGTGAATGCTCGCACTATCCCGTTTGTTGTTTAAACAAGCTCGCTGTACTTTCGTTTGCGTGCTGCCTATCTACGCGTGTGTTTCTCGCTATCTTCGTGAGATTATCGGCCGAGAGTGGACCAGTGCCTAGAGTGCACTTGCAAGGAATATCAAAGGAATGTTTGGGGAATGTTTTCCAGTGACTAAATCCTTTGAGAACGCATTCCCCTTGCTTACGAAGCCTCCTCCTCCTCCTCATCCGTGTACGACACTGGTAAGGAAATTTAAAAATTTAAAATTTAAAAAGAAAACGGCCCACAAATCGATGTCCACCGCTTTCTGGGTGCAACACCAGGTGAGAAATCAATGGATCGATAGATGATGACCTTGAAAATCAAAGGACAGTTATGAGAAGGAGTTTCCTTTGCTCGTGGGGTTTAAAAAGCCAAAGAATGCATTGAATTATAAAGAGGAAGGGGAAACGACCTTGTGGAAGCGTCCTTATTCACCATTACCAGTCCATTCCTCTAGAAATGATCGCACGCATTCCCTCCTACTTGTTTCACTTTCAAGGTCAGAAGTTAAGGCTGCACTTGGACCTGTTATATCTCCAGAAATTTTCTGGTCATCTTTACCTATTTTTAATTAATTTACTTTTCGTTGTTATCTGCAGAATATGTACAGTTGTTTAAATCGTTACTATGTGCCTGACACTTCGTCGAATACACTTTAGAGTTACCGCCCGTCTCTTGTGGCCGTCTCTTGTAAACGTAACGTTTAATAATCAGACCAATTTAGGCAGCACAGCACCTCCACACTTAACATTATGGCGACGCAGCAAATTGAAGAGCTTCTCGCGACCTTAACTAACGAGTTATATAAACAAACGGCAACTCCAGATGAAATCGTTGATCAGATCCCCATTTTTGATCCATCTTTGGACAGTTTCCAGATATGGATACAGCGGCTCTTAGATACTATTGACTTAAAGTCTTCCGACATGTCCGAATTGACGAAGAGTCGTTTACCCCTACGGCGTCTTCATAGCAGACCATACAAACCCCTTATTAATTGCATTCTTCCTAGAAAACCCGCGGAGCTATCATTCCATGCGACTATTGCAGTTCTGCGTATCTTATATTCAGCCGAAAAGTCTCTCTTTTTAATGCACGCTTCCAGTGCTTCAAATTCGCCATGGAGACTCGAGAAAATATTAGAGAGAGACGACGCAACCAGAGTCAACAAATCCTGCTCCGAGTTCCACTTCAGCCGTTTCTCGTATCATAACCTGCAAAGTCTCATTTTTATATTAGGCCTTAAGAGCCCCGAGTTAGCCTCTTTCGAGTCCAACTCATGGCTCTCATGCACAAGGATCCCGACACGACTGTCCACGAGCTAGCAGGTGCCTTCGTTCGATATCAGAATATCGTGGCACACGCTGAGTTGGTGCTCAATACAGGACCCACATCATTCCTGGCAAGGGCTCAGAACGGCCCAACAAAAAGTGGTTAATTAATTAAATATGGTTCAAGGTAATCGAAAAGTTAGTGCCATAATTCTCTAGAGAATTTAACATTGCCTAATTAAGCTTATTTCAGTCACAGAGAAATACATACAATTTAATTCCATTAAAACAATGCTGCTATGAAAGTACCCGGGAAACATGCGAGGAGTTAAAGAAAGACGACCCAACAATTGCCGACGAGACCTCTGGAACCATTCAATGAGCAATCAATGGCGAGGAATGTGGGAATTAAAGGAAGGTGGTGGCAGAAGATGGAAGTGGTGGAGATTCCACTCTCCACGAAGGTGAGGAAGAACATCGAACCTGACAAACGATGTCTAGTTGAGTGTGGTGAAGAAGCAAGCTTTGAAGAGGTAACAAGAACACTATCACCCAATGACGTCATCCCCTACGACCCAAATGGCATGGGAATTTGGTCAAGCTTGCGTGCACGCCTCTGGGAATTTCAGTCGACAGACTGGATCCACCACGTCACCCCATAAGTGTAGTCTGATCTTTGCATCAAATTCGCCTTCAGGCTGACATTTAATTCCTAGCTGAAAGTAACTCTCGCGTAAATTATTTCCATTTTTAAAATAGTGAAACTAAAATTTGTTTGATTAAAGTCCTGCTAACAGAAATGGAGATGGAACCGGACGGCGTCCAATTGTGTTTGGTGGTGTTTTAACTACTTTGGTGACGAAAAATAACTCCTTTTTCGATTAGTTGAGTGTCGAGACAGTTGCTTCGTTGGAAAAAGGCTCCACGTTCCTCAACCTCGTGGGATCGCCAGGGAATAATCCACCTTGAATTGGTACCACCTAAACAATTGGGGCGGTGTTTGAAACACGCAAACTCTGAGGTGGGAAACATGACCTGCTCCGGTGGGGTGATGTTTCCTCAGATCAATGCAGCCTGACCCCACACACACACAGAGCAAGAATCACGCCACAACGGATCGGAGAACTTGGAGGAGAGGACATTCCTCTCCTTCACCCAACCAGGTTCTTCTTTTATCTTTGTCACGTGATCACTTGGCGGGAGTGAATCCTTTTTATCGATAGCATTCCCTTCAGCTCTCATTCCACCCCAACGGCGATGAGGACTCAAAACCACAGGTTATGTAGAGAGAGGAGCGCAAACCAAGTGGAGGGAATGTGACGACCCACAAGATGGCGTCACGTGATCCCCCAGCGCCAATTTTGGCTCAGCGAAACAATAACCGACGCAGGCAGGCAGGCAGGCAGGCAGGCAAGCATGGAGAGAGGGGAAAAAAGGAGGCAGAAGGGAGGAAGGAATGCACTTTTATTGTCAAAGTTAACGGCTTGCTACTATTAATAGCTGGGTAGATAACTTCAAGGTCGGGGGTAGTGGAAATCGATGAGATTCTCTGCTTGAGTGTATTGCTAACCTATGTAAGGCTCAATTCACCTGGTTGTTGTAGGGCCGCACCTAATTTTGTGCTTGCGCTTTATCTGCCGCAAGGTAGCCATCGATCGCAATTATTGATTCTCAACGGTATTGGTCAAGCGGCTGACCGATCACTCCGGCCACCCATGAATTTGATGCCGAAAACGACCACTTTTCTTCACGTTGTCATACACGATTTTGGCTCTTTCATTCTTGGAACGGAACTGAGTATCCTACCAAGGATGGAAATATTGTGAATAAGTGAAATCTGGGTGATTTTTTAACGAAGGAGAGTGGTTCGTTTCCTTTCCCACCTCCTATTCGGCGTTGCGTTAATTCTGAGAGAAAATATCATCTTTCTGGGCTAATTCCGAAGTTGTTCTCGGTCAGCGGAAGCTTGGTATTGGCGGTATTGTGATCCACGGATGATTTTCTCCAAACGACTAAGCCAGGAGGAATCAGTGGAGAGAATTTAATCCTTCGTTTTTTCAAATTTATTTCAAAAAAAGTTTGAAAGTGCCACAAAATATAATATTATATTGTAGAATTAACTCTATCTGACGGCCGCTTAATTGCTGAAGGCTCTGGTCACTGATGAAAGACACATTATGATCGATAGGATGGTTAATTAAATATGCTCACTCATTTTTGTATATTACAGAAAAGAAATATTTAATTTCTGTGATGAATATAACTTCTGTAGTCGAAATACTGGGCGCCTTTTAACCGGGTTCGAAATAGCATATAAAAATCAACAATTCTTATCGATCCTAACTCACCAAGCTAAGTTCGTGTGGCAAAATTGGAAATCGATCAATCACTTTGGTTCTGCAACTTTCAAGGTTAACATGCATTTGACCAATCAGAGATCAATTTAGCACTGAGTAGGACTCCTACAAAAGTACTTTAAGGGATGTAAATAAGTACTATCCGAAAACTGGGCCATCTCAACTTACTGATAATTTTCGACTCAAAAAATGGAAATTCGGCCAGAACTTATGTGGCGACCTAGTAAAAACCACTTTTTACTTATCCTGTTAAGATTGTGTGTTCAAGATCAACATTACCATACCTTGATCGATTTTCACGTCAGTCGACCTTGTTTTCAAGCAATAGATCTTGCTTTGATAGGATGTTCAGCCATCACAAAGGCACTCACCCTCCTTTCAATGCCACATTTCCCTCCACAATCTAGTGCCTTTCTAAAGTGCGTGATTAGTGTTTGGTGAAGATGTTGTACTATGTGCTGCCTTCTGCTATGTGCTTCGAGGTAAGCTGGCTCTCTCTCGAAAAACGATCCTCCAAAGTTAGGTGCCTTGGTAGGTTGCTATGACACAGAAAAGCCCGCTCGTAGCGTTTTCCTTGGGTTCGCGTGTTAGAAGGGCCCAATTTCGCAACCTTGGGAGCAAAGCTCCAGATCTTATGGGGAAAATTCGATCGATAAAAGGATCTTTAAGTAAATACAACTATTGCCAACCACTTTTTTATTTCAAATTCAGACAGAACTTGTGGCATGACCTTGTATGATGTCGGATCAATAAATTCAATTGATTTTTTCATGCCACTTAATACATCTAGCTATAACACACCAGAAATGCTTTTCATTGCCAGAAGTCGATTCCATATCAGGTTCTCCATTGGTCTAATGCCTATTTTGGCAAAGACCTTGGAAAATCGATACCATTTTGAGATACCATCGAATTAGATCATATTTTTTGGTTAAACTGATATGAAGGGGGGAACAGAGATCATTTCGTGTTCCAAAAACATGGCCGTCTTCTGGTGGATTCAGCCATTCAAATAGTGACGACTTTAGAAACAGATCACAATTTCTTACAAAAAAACAATAAAGATACATTTGTTTGTTTAAACCGTGTTAATCTGGAAGCGCCACCCAAGAATCGTTAAAGGGATAGTAATGATGAGTCGAAATTTGGAAACCCGGCAGCCAAAGAGGCTATAAACTTGCACTCGGGTTATGAAAGAAAGCAGAAATAGAGATGCAAATGCCCACGAAGTTGAAGATCGAATCTGTTGGGATCCAGTAGATTTGGATGAAGCAGTAGACCTTGAAAAGCTTATAAAGCTTTATCAGTTGAGTTGGAATTGATATCTACTAATCTCTCCACTCTCGCGTCGAAGAAAATGAACCTTTAATCGAAATGTTGATCGTTCTAGTGATGGTGAAAAAGGACGCCTCCTTTCCCCTTCCTCTATAATTCAATGAATTCTTTGGCTATTTTAGACCTCACGAGCAAAGCAAACTCCTTCTACTACAGTCCTTTAATTTCCAAGGTCATCATCTATCGATCCATTGATTTCTCACCTGGTGTTGCACCCAGAAAACGGTCGACATCGATTTGTGGTCCGTCTTCTTTTAAATTTGAACTTCGTGTGTGGTGGAGAAGATGGGTGGTGGAGATTTCATCCTCCAAAAAGATGAATAAGATCGAACCCGTGGACGTCCAGATGAGTCCGATAACAACTTGACGACATCTGCATTCCGCCGCCTATTTTGGATGGATAAGTTGTGTTTCTTACCAGTGTCGTACACAAGGGAAAGCGTTCTCCAAGGAGTGAGTCACTGGAAAGCATCCCCCAAACATACCTTTGATATTCCTTGCAAGTGCACTCTCGGCCGATAATCTCACGAAGATAGCGAGAAACACACGCGAAGATAGGCAGCACGCAAACGAAAGTACAGCGAGCTTGTTTAAACAATAAACGGGATAGTGCGAGCAGTCACCGGGATGGAAAATTTACCAGTGCTAGTACACATTTGGATTGATGGATGGATGGACGGATGGAAAGATGTAGGAAATATATTGGCCTTTTTGAGTGTTCTTACAAGTTTTGAGCCCTAGGGTTGATGGGGCCATCCCTATCTTGGTAGCGGAATAAAAGATGCGTCATTAAACACGTTAGAATATTCGAGATTGAGAAAATCCGGCGTCCACGATCTCAGCTGGCCTTGATGAGGAATCCACGTTTCTCCAATTCCAATATCGCCTGCTATTTGGGGTTTCGTATCTGCGATTGCTGCCAACTGAACTGACATCCAGTTCGGTCACTCCGAGGAGGTAAAAACGACGGATTCTCGTATGATGAAGGCGTTTTGCGGGGTCTTCCTCCTTCTTAGTTCCCTCTCTCTATTTACTAGGCCTTTTGCAAGGAGGCCAATCAACTTTAACCGCGATCGTCACGTCACCAGAGAGAGGAGATATTCAGGGGTATTGACAGAGTGGTGGACACAACCTAATAAATCAACAAGGTGGTTTTAATATTGATTCATGGAAACTGTAGGCCAATCTTATTTCTGTTAGAGGGCGGTGGTGGCGGCGAGGGAGGAAATTATTGATTTAGTGATTTACCCGACGACAGCTCTCAACCACCCACACTAGGGTACAGAGGGAGTTTAGCGAAGGTGACACATTAGAGGGACTTCTGTGATTGGCTGACAAGTGTTATGGATTTTTATCTGCAACTGCCATTGGCTATCAAGTAATAGCGGTTGCAGATCAAAAATTAATGCAATGCTACCTAAAATGGTCTGGTTAATGAACGCTGCGTTAAACAAGGGCCATAAGAGACGGATCGCGTGGTAACTCCAACGTTTATTCGACGAAGTGGGAGGCGTCATTAGTAACGAAAGGTAAGTAAATTTCACTTCAAGATAATCAGAAAATTACTAGTATGTTTACTCACATTAAAGGAAATGAATGATTCCATTACATAATCTTCGGTAATTTCTTAAATTTAACTCTGGCAATGATGATGATGATGCAACATTTATAGAAACAGCGGCAGCAAAAGATAGACGCAATCCACGTTGGTCTCGTTCTTGTGAAGTGCATAGCTGGTGATAATGTAGTTTTTGAAACTCATCGGTACCTGATAAGAGGTCATTTTTAAAGCGATTCAATCATAAGAAAAAATAAATACAAATTTAGTTCTTGAACTCTAAAAACCTTGTGTGGTGACCTGAGAGCCGCGTCACATCTCTGACACCACGACGGAGGTGGAAATCGACTTCCTACTTGAACATCTTCTCTATCACTCTAAAAGCTTCGAAATATCTGTCGTCTTTGAGAACAGAGGTCTTCTAATTTCAACTCTCCAGACGAAGAGTTTTGTGGAAGCTGGGTTCTGTGCTGTAGTGAGGTGTTCATTGAGGAGGTCCGCGGTGATTCCAGGGGGCGTGGTCTTGAGATCCCTTTAAACAAATCGATTTGAGAGACAGAGTCCAACCGACGGTCTCTCTCCACCAACAACCTCGACTACTTTCGGCCAGACCAGCCTCTGCTGCTTTGCTGAGGACGCCACCTCTTGAAACGCCGTCCAGCAGCATTCGGTGGGCAGTTTCTGCTACGCCAGCGCCTGCCGTCATACGAGGAACACCAAAAATTTGGCCACTTTGAAAGTAAGACAAGGTAAAGTAATAACTGTTAAGGCAGTTATTTTAAATAAACATATCAAATGGCAAAAATAATACACAAAAATACTAGCAAATGTCAATTTTCGATTGCTTATAACGTATTCAGGATCGTGATGCCCAAATCGTAGGTGTTTCCATTAATTTGTCCACACACAGTACACGAACTTCGGTTTTGGAATTCCTCATACGCTGTTGGTTTCTTCTATCTTTCTAAAACAATTACATAAAAGCAGAAAAATGTTTCATGGTTGGAGTAAACATCTCATGTGGCCAAATTTCAATATCATTTTGGTCATGCCATAAGTCCTGTCTGATTGTCCCTTTTTTAAATTAAACAAGATTTAAAAAGTAGTTTTGGCATCTGATGGCGTTCAGCATTATGTTTTGCGTTCGGACGCATTTAAACTGATCAAATTTGACACCTATCAGAACAAAAAAATTAGTGTGAACGAAAGAAGACGATGACGCTCGAATCGGACGATGTGCAGTTGAGTTTAATGATGTTGAGAATGCCGTGGATGATAATCACATCTTTAATTAAATGCACCATTTTGTCAATCACTTTAGTACTTTCATAGTTCTGACAAAAGTTCAAGGAATGAAATGATAATGGCCGCTTATTTCAGTGACAAAATAACGCCGCTCTCTACCCAACCACCACTTGACCTTCAAACTACCCGAAAAACGCAGTTACAATGTGCACTATTGCATGAGAGAAGTGCACGCCTTCTTAGTGAAACCCAGTGGACTGATATTCCACGCGAAACTCGAGATCTGCACTGATGAGGAGGAGGAGGAGTAACTCATGACCGTTAAGCACTCCGAACGCTCTCGCATTTCACACTCCCTCAGCACTCGATTGAGGGGTTGAAATACATGTCTCCAGATACCACCACCACCACCACCACCACCACCACCACCCCCCACCACCACCACCACCACCACCACCACCACCACCACCACCACCACCACCACCACCACCACCACCACCACCACCACCACCACCACCACCACCACCACCACCACCACCACCACCACCACCACCACCACCACCACCACCACCACCACCACCAGCAGCAGCAGCAGCAGCAGCAGCAGCGAAGCTCATCAAAAGGGGAGCCCCAGAAGAGGGGCAACCAGGCTCGCCTCTGGTGACCCTTGAACCCTGTCGCCAACTGGGCAGGCGTGGTTGTTCCCGTGCTCTTTACAAGGGCCCTTCAGCCCTGCAGCCCTGCAGCCAACCCAGTTGAAACCCGATTCCTCCACCAGGGTGTCTGGGCTATGACCCTCACTCAACAGCTCCGTGTCCGTGTGGGTTTTTTGGCGCAAGGGGTCTATGGAACAACTGATTAACTGATTGACTGACTGATTGACTGATTCAGATTAGGCGGGGGCTTATTGGCTGGTCATTAAACACGTTCTCGAAGCAGATGTATCGAGTGAAAAACAGACGTCTAAATCGTTTCTTCCTTCTAGATGCTCATCAATTTCACTAATATCATCCGGTCTAGCGCTCAAAACCGATGTCTTCCCAAGCCTTGAGTCAAATCGATTCATCGATCGATGAGTAGGAACGGCTCTTACTCTTCTGGACGTTATCGTGACCATCGTAATCATAATCTACATGGGTTGGACACTAAGTAGTCGAAACACCCTGGAACTATGTCTTAATGTGGCGCAGATCCACCCCAACCATTCTAGCCATCGATTCAAACAAATTGTGAATTGTTGGTTCCAAGGACATTTCAGCCACCCATTCTGCTTCAGTTCAACACACTCACCCAGTTCCCTTATAGAGAGACGAAGGTGGCGACCACGGAAACCGACTTCTTACTTGAGTCTCTGAAATCGACTACCACACATAGATACACACACACACACATACACAGTCCTCATTAATGAGGTTAAGATCTGAGTGGGTGGGTGGGTGGTGAGGTCTGTGGTGGCCAGATGAGATGCTCAACTTCGTTAGAACGTTCCTCGTGGCGCTGGTGCTGCATTTCCCCCTCCGCAAACCACAGATCATGAACAACCATAGGAGACTTCACTTAGTCGCAGCCCAAAGTAACAGCACCCCAAATCCTCATCATCATCGCAGAACCGCCTTCGAAAGCAGCAGTCTGCTGCATCAAATGATTCTTTCGGCTCTCTCCGCATGTCGTCCATTCGGTTGGGCATCAGAAATATGGCGTTGGACGGTGTTTCGTCAGAGAAACGTTTGTCGTCTTTGAGGGCAGAAGTTCTCCCATTTCAGCTCCTACGTGGTGCAATCAAGATTTCTGTAGCTTCTGTGGAAACTGGCTTCTGTTCTGGAGGTGTTCAATGGGGAACTCTGCAGTGATTTAGGGATCCGTGGATTGCGATCCTCTCCATTTGGAGTCCCACCGACGCTCTGTTTCTCATCCATCAACTTCGACTTTCAGCCAGACACAAATTATTACAAATTATGTCCTGTCCAATTGTTCATGACATCTTCAAAGATTACGATGACCCATGTGTTGCCATCACTTTGTCCAACCCGTGCAATCAACCCATTAAACTTCGGTTGCAGTGCCATTATTTCTGTCACCACCAGCGATCCACACTGGCTCAGGTGACGTCTCTAATCCACATTGTCACACACGCACACTCACGCACACACTCTCGCTCGATGAACTGCTGAGAAGCGCGACTGAGGCCATCAACCTCAATCCCATAACCCCTTGACCTTGAGGTCAGCTGCCTCGCGTTGCCCATTTGTTCTTATTGGCCATCTTTCACAGCACTGAGTCGATCATTCCTTATTCTTCTTCTTCTCCTTGGAACAGGGGAATGACAGAGTGAGAATTTCTTCACTTCACTGTGCTTTCTTAATCACAAGCATCATTATCAAAGTTATCACCTAGACCTTGAACAGACTCCCTTCATTTAAGCATAAGATGTGCAGAACTGCAATAGCCTCATCGAATTCCACTGATCTCTGGTGAATCTGTGAGATCCAAAGAAAGCAAATCAAACGCGATCCAAGAGGTCGAATGATTGGTCGAAATGAGACACTTCTTTGACGATGTCTTCTCGTGAACTTCTAAGAAAGTTGAAACAAGTTGTCGTCAACTCGGAGGCAGTCATTTTCCAGTCCTCGACTCCATCTCCAAACACCACATTTCCACCACATTTTCCACCACAATTCATTGAGAAGGCAGTCAGAGTAGTGCACTTGCGTTTTCGTGTTCCCTCAGAGGACAAATTTATCCCAAAACCAGGGTACTAGTCCACGGGTGTTCTTTGGACTCTATGCACCAGGTTATTTTTTCTTCTCTGCCTCTCCTGTCCTTTTGATCTCACCGAGAGCACTTTTTCTCATCCGAAGGGCACCAGGTTGTTGTTGGACTTCGCCTCCTTCTGAGGCTTCCTTCTTTACTGCCTTCGTTGGACCACCACCACCACCACCACGACGACGACGACGACGACGACGATTTTCGAGTGCACCTACAAAACGCGGATTCCTTCTCAAAAGCTGTCCCTATTCCGCAGCTCCACACGGTTACTGAGTTTGATGGTCTTGTCAAATTTGCCATTGTGGAAGGCCACAAAATGCCAACACGACGAGCATCAAACCGAGGTTTTGTCACCTACCAACCACATTTAGACACTGACAGTCTCATCCAATGAGTCAGCAATGAAACGACTCGAAGTCGACTGAAAAAAAACAATTCGTTTTGATAAACACTACCAGCAGATGAGTTCATCTTCAAACGTAGTCACGAGTTAGGTCAATGCACGTCTCGAAGTGATGTTGGCGGATTCAAAGAAGACCATTCCTTGGAGAAACACTCTGACTAAGACGTTTTCGGCACTCAAATAGCGGCAGGTCACTGCGTTGCTCCTACTTCTTCCTCCTCTTCTTCTTCGCCTTTGAGGCTCTCTGGGAGTTATGGCAAAGCCAGAAGTCTGGTGGAACCCATATCAAGACTATCTTCTTATGGGAAGCACTTTAAACCGAAATTCGCGAGAGATATCTCCGAGAAGAATGCTCTCGTCATCGTCATGGCTTTGGCATCCTCAAACCTCCTCCTCCCACCACCGTCTATTGATTTTCGAAGTATTGATCCATCCGCCTCAGACACCCAGCACCGGACTCCATCCAGGAAGTCGTGGCCATCACCTTTTTGAGTCGACTTGTCCGATTCCAACTCGGTCCTGCTTCACGCTACTCCCACTGCGGAATTGCACATCATACTGATGCATCCAGGTTCCATCTTCTCATCTGTTTTCTCAGTTTCCATCAACGCTGCCAAAAAGAGGTGTATCGTTACGATAGAGAATGCAAGGACTCTGTCCGTCATGCACCTTGTCCAGCTTGCACAGTCAGTCACTCCAACTTACCATCGTCATGAAGAACTGCATTCGCCAACAGGCAGGAGGTCTACGTCGACCGTCTATTTCACTAACAGTGACAACTGCAGCAGCCTCCATGACTTTGGACGCAGAGTCCTATTGGTGACTGCAATGTGGAGGCCCAAGATGTAGTCGAAGGCTTCTTGATCTCCTGCTAGTTGTGGAGAAAAAGCAAGTCGAATCCACAAGAGGAATTGCTAAATAGAAGGCAGAAAGTGTGGACTACAGACCCCAACAGGAATTTGTTGCATGATTCAGGCAGCGATGCAGTCAACTCAGAACACTGATGATTGGATAGCAGCGGTCAAGAAATCGATGCTGAGTTGGGTTGAGTTGTATTCAGCCATCGAATACATCGAATACAACGATCGAAATGCCGGTTGTTTGGGAGACCATGAGTAGGAGTCACCCGGGTATGGACACTTGCTTAATAAATGCACAATTATGCCCATTAAAACAAACACACACACACACTGCGAAACAGAGAGAGTACTGGAAACACTTCTTGTGGTGATGGCACTGATTCATACGAATTGTGAATTGTTGGCGCCAAGGGCATTTTAGGCAATTATTCAGGTAAACGGTGGACGCCGTGGTGTTGGGGCCACCACAATGAGATGGTCAACTTCCAAAGTATTCCGGGATGGTAATGACTCCTCTGTGAAGGGGAATCATTGGCCCACATCATCATCATCATCATCATCATCGTCATCATTACAGATGACCCTTCCAGGTTTTGCGGATGGGAGAAGGCAGCAGTCTGGATTGAAGGCGCCTTCTTCGATGTGATTTCGTAAGCAAGATAGTCGTGAGAATAACTTGGTTGAGGCATATTCTCCCAATCGAGTCCTTATTAGATTCCTTGTCACGTGACTATTGCTAAATGGGGGTGCGATCATGCATTGCTCTCATGAGCTATCATTCCTCTGTTCATTGGTTCATAGCATCTTCCGCAAGTCCCTCAGCCCACAAATTACTCTCCACAGTCTGGGTTGCCTTTCTTGCCAACCATAAATATTATGTGCCTCAGGTGATTCATAGTCATTTACAAATCCTATCACTTTTTTCAATGAAACAAAATTCACTCGGTTTAAATGCATCAGATATGCTGTTCACCTCCGTTGGATATGATAATATACTCTTTAAATTCCGTTCAATTTAGAAAAGAGATAAATTTCTATAAGAATTCATACGTGGAAAAAAGAGAAATGCACTACCATTTGGAAGAATTTGATCCAAAAAGCGCTGACAACTGCGAACTAGAATACACCAAATGTTAGCCTAATTTTGATCATCTCTTTTTGATTTTGCTTTTTTTTCTACGTTCTCTCTTGAGACAAGGAGCAAAGTGCGAACAGCTGCCTCCTTTTTGACAGTTGACTAACTGACAATGAAAGGACAAAAGGAATAGCAAGAGAGAGAATTTTGATAATGTAGTAAAAATTATCGCCTCTATTGCTGGGCTAGCTTTAATTTTGGCTCTAGAGCCAATTCTAACAGAATTGTAGTTTTAATATCGATCACCTTTAAAAAATCAATATTGATTAAACTCGAGATGGGCAATTCATAGGTGTGTGCTTTAAAATACCACAAATTTCAAGGTCTTGTACACATTGTCCCTTAAAATTCGCCTCAAAACTCTGAAAATCAAATTCCATACTGTCTAGACGTTGAGGGCTTCTTCAGT